>JAODLL010058279.1:0-42885 GCA_026546735.1 Forbesichthys agassizii | reverse complement strand
GTGTGTGTGTGTGTGTGTGTGTGTGTGTGTGTGTGTGTGTGTGTGTGTGTGTGTGTGTGAGAGAGAGAGAGAGAGAGCGAGAGAGAGAGAGAGAGAGAGAGATAATTGCTTAAAACAAATGCAGTTTAACAAAGATAGTGACAGATACAATACAGTATACTGTATAGGGTAACTTTACAATTTCAAAGATATTTGTTTATGTTAGAGATGGTTACATTTTGGGTTAGGTCAATGAAAGCACTAAACACATCCCCTTTAGAAATGTGTGGATTTACTACTGCTTCTATAGAGTTACATAATATAGCCAGTATATTTGTATGATTATTTTACTTTTTCTTAATTACATTGTCATAACATTTGTAGCATTGTTACCTCTGTGTAGCAAAACATTGTTTAATATAGCTTGCTTCCCATTCCAGGGAATATGAAAACCACTGCGGTAGCTAGTTCCCAAAAAAACAACAACAACAAAAAAAAGACAGCCATCATCAATGAGACTTCTTACTGCTTATCAAAGCGTAGTGTTGCTATCCAGGAATGATAGGACTCTTCGTCTCTGAAAACACCACAGGGAGAGGTTTCTTTCACCTTTGACCTTTTGTAACTTGGCAGCGGTCTGCTATCGTCTCCCATTGTCTTCCTTGGGAATAGGGAGGGAAGCTGAGGAGCATGCCGTCAATTTGTGGCCGGGGGAAATCCAACCTTTGAAAAAACTGTTAATCCAAACTAATCTGATCTGGTTTAGAGGATGAGGTTGACTTGAACGGTTTAGATACACACGGCTGACATTTTGAATGTGATTTCCAACATATAACAATGTGGCTTGTTTTATGAACATAAACAATGATATATCTGCCCATGTGTGCACATGCATGAGAACAATCATATGCAAATAATACTAAAGATTCTCATGTTAATCCTTTGAATGTGATCTATCATTACAGCAGGGTTAAATAATGGCACACTAGATTGGTTTGAAAGTCTTACCAAGTCCTTGCCTTTCTTTAAAGCTTCTACTGACGAAGGCATTTTAGGTTTGTCAAAACAAAAAAAGTAACAAATCATTGCTTTAATTGTCTGCTCTCTAATACTCCCACTGTACAGTATTCCACAGTGTATCTCTTCTGTCCTGACATCCATATTATAGGTTAGAATTTTAGTGAATAAGTGTGTGTTTAACCGGCGGGCCGCCTTTGCGTGGTCATATGAAACAGATTTACCTGGGCAGAGCCGGGAGGGAGAAAGAGAAACAGTTCAAAGAAGAGATATGTGTGTTTGTGTATGAGTACTGTATGTGCATATGTGTATATGTGTGTATGTGTGTGTGTACTGTATGTACATATTTGTATATGTGTGTGTGTGTGTGTGTGTGTGTGTGCGTGCTTCGGGCCTCCTCCAACCCCTGATGATGACTGGCAGGTATGTCATAAGCTCTGAAGTCAAACATCCTTGATTCTCCAGTTCAACTTTAGGGCATGTCAAAGTAAAGCTTATTACGCATGGCTTTGTAGGTAAAAGGAATGCTTGAAAGGTCACTTACACTAATGTATATAGGTGCATGGAGACACACATCCAATGCATATATACAGCCTGTGTACACATACTCTTTCTACAGTATGCAATGTGTCTGCCTTTGCATTTATGCACACACACACACACACACACACACACACACACACACACACACAGGGTTATCAGTAGTAACAGTAGTCCAGTAACAGCATGATGCTTGGCCACACGTTATGGATGGATTAAAACGTATTATAGTTAAAACGTCTTCATCTGGAGATTATGTCGGGTTATTATGTTGGATGTGCAGTGAAAAGGCATATTTTTTACAATTAGGTGATGTCCCAAGGATGTCCCAAGGTACATCACAGATCTTTGCCACAGCTGAAGATTAATGCATGTATTCTGGTGTACTCTGAATGAGGCCTTATTATGGGAACATAGTCCATGAGCTATGGACTGTGAGACAGTTATGTAGATTTGTTGACAAGGAGACACCAAAGATATTAATAGCAAAGATGGATTTCACTGGAAGCAAAAATTGAATTGTTGTGGAGGCTGATGTTGGCAGCGCCCAGACAGGTACATCTACCAAGCAATGCCTGAAACAAAGTCAGCATACCAATACACTGTTCATTACAAAAATACCTGTGTGGCCTTTGGTACTTTGTACTCAAACATTTTCAAAATACCCATTTAAGACCCCAGAAAGAAATAATGGAAAATATACTGGTAAAATACAACGACCTCCCCATTGACTTGCATGGAACACGGGATTGTTCTGATCTGCATGAAGGGTGAAAAGCCATCCCCCCTTTTCAGCCTTTAGATATTGCATACGGAAGAGATATACGCTCAACCCTCTCTCTTTCCAATCTCTCTGCAGACACCAAATCAGAATTGTATGTCCTCATAATTTATTAAATAAGTTTTCCCCCCCAACTCATAATGATGAGAAATTTTAAAAAATGACAAAATGCAGTATTGTTTAACACTTTGCCATATCTGTAATTGCCCTGAACCAGAAAAACAAGTGTTTTCCACAAGTTGTTTTACACAAGTTTTTTTCCACTTGCTTATTCATGGCTGAACACAAACATTTTTAAACATATTACACTTAATTTATTGTGACTGTGTTGTGTGATGGCTTGCTCCAGTATAATGCATCCACCCATTAAATTGGGTAAATGCTATTTTTAGCTTTTTTCAAATGGAATTTAATTAAATATAACTTAATTTAGCAACCAGTTCAACCAGTATGTCAGATTGCTAAGATCGTTGATTTATATGATTTAATTAAAGTTATTTAATTTAATCAAAGTTAATTCTGTTTATTTAATATATATCTGTTGTTCAATATATAACTGTCCATTTTCATTGTCATTTTGGATGGAATTTTTCTCTTTTTGAGCTTATTATTCAGTTTTGTTGACTTAACGTGTCCTAGGTCACAGACGATTGGTTACAGTCCAGTCCATTATATCACAATTGGGGCCAAATCTGAATGTCTTGATTTATATGATGTTTCTTTCAGAGAAGAGGTTTGGCTAAATTATATGTTAAGATTTCAATTCCAAAATTAGTCCAGCCCTTCAAACAAGACAACTAACCACACAACTGGAAAAGAAGAGTATTTTATGACCTTAAACATAAAATGTCTAATAACAAAAACTGTAGTTTGGACAGGGAAAGATGGGGAGCAAAGAACGTAATCTTTGCTGTTCCTTTTTGTTTCTGGAACCATAACATATTGGGGTCAGTTTATTTATTTATTTTATATTATGTTACACTGTATACAGTGTCAAATGTATTAACATTTATTTGATCTGTTTTAGTATTTAGCGTATAAGCAATGCCTTAGCTAAATGCTAAGCTAACATAGACGTGAGAAGGTGGGTGCTGAGGGTGCTGCAGCACCCCCAACTTTTGACGGGCTGGAGCTGTAGTGCAAAGTTGTAATAGGTCCCGTTTCCAGTCGTGTCCACATAGGGCTTTATTCTGAGTTCCAGCATATTTTTTTCAATTGGTCCCGATAGAGCGTGTGCGGCCGCATGCAGCAGTCGAGAGAAAAAGCTCTGTACCAAGAGTCGTTTTTCAGAGCGCTCCGTCTTTTTTGTGTGGCGATCTGAATGCTTCTAGTTGAAAATATCTGAACTTTGCAGATACTGTTCTGATATTTCAGATATATAACCATCTTAAAATATACACATACAACATTTAAACACACAATGTCCGCCATTCAATTACAGTATTACAATAAATGAAAAACATACATAATACACTTTTTGTCAAATTCAACAAACATCTCCCCGCATTCTGCTATCGTAACATTCTCACACAGCCCTAGCTTAGTGAATGGGAACATAAACAAAGTGGTGAACACAGTAGCATTACGTTTTGCTTCAATGCATTTCTATGTGTGAGGCAACACCGTGGAGGGCCGCGGAGTGATACTGTTTTGATTTGAACAATAAGTTAGCAAGAATGACTGACCCTGCCTTTAACTAGAAATGTTAAGTGGTGAGGGAAAGGTGAGCGGGAAACAAAAGGCAAAATAATGTATAGGCACCCAATACGGTTCATTCACTTTTCCATCAGCCTCCACCTTGTCTGACAACGGGAGTGATGTAGTGACAGCATGGTCATAACACTGGCCTATTTCTCATGAAGCTTTTAGCACTCATTGGGTTTTACAACGTTATTGTATTGTATTGCTATTTGGTGTTAGTTCCTTTTTGCTTATATCGCATTAGCATTACATTACAGAACTGATGTATTTGCCATCAATAACAGGAAGTCATCTATTCAGTTAGATTTGTGTTTGCGAGTCTTACTTTTATCCTGGTGCATCGCAGCACTACTCTGTTGTAGTTGGTACATAGCATCCCACACCTTGGGGGTCAATCCAGCAAATACATGGTAAATAGAAACATTAATAAATGTAACCGAAAACCAGGCCCCATAGGAAGCATGTGAGCCATTAGATCCAAAACAATACCTTTAGATAAACTTTGTATTCGTGTGTTGCTTCTGTAACATTTTACTGACAGTTTTCATGAAAAGACATGTATATGGAGCAAATTAATTTGTATGTATTCATATGCACTGCAGAATGCATACTGAGGATTATAACAAACAATATCGTTTGAAGTAGTTGGTAAGGACGCAGCAGCTGTCCATTTTTTACATCAGCACCTTGATTCAGCAGTCCCACACAACATCCCTAGATTACAGGAGTCCTTGTCTTTCATGTTGTCAATAAACCTTATGAATACATCGCATTGGCCTGTAGAGGGAGCACTTCTCCAGTCTCCAATACATACAGTATCTCTATCGCAGCTGGCTCGTAACACCTGCTCTCCAGATGGTAATGCCACTAGAGAAAATTATCTTACAAACATTGTGGAACTTCTTCCTGGTATGTTTATTTTTTTCGTTGTATATCAAAAGCAGTTTGATTACCTCCTTTTTTCTCAGGAAAACCATTCTATTTAATCTTTCTTTTTCCTACCGTATTTAGTGAAGGCAAGTCTGTGAAAGCACTGGGGGAAGCCCTATACCTTGCTCTATGTCAATCCCTTCGCCACACTTATTGTATCACCTCAAACGAACTGGAAGGCTTTTAGAGCTATACCATGTGTGTAATTTATTAGAGATGCCATACAATATGTCAGCTGTCAGATAGTCAGGTTATCTGTGAGCTCTGTGAGAATTTGTTTTGCATGATACCTCTGTTTTTTACAGCGCCTAGTTTTCTGACCAATCACAGTCTCTTTCACATGATTGGTCTGGCGAATTTTCCATGCCTGTCAATCATGAGCACACAGGGTTTGGTTTTTCTGTTGTTGATTTACAAAATCTTGCTCTGCTCTGTATATTTATAGCACTCAAATGCTACCTACAGCAGCTTTAAACAGAGAATAATTAGCTATTAGTTTTATTGCTTATTGTCTTCACTTCAGTAAGTAAATGTGGTTGAAAGGTGCAATTAATCTATTTGATCTTTGGCGCTAAAGAGGGGGTTACATGACACAAGCAGAACTGTTGAGTCATATAATGATTCAGAAGGGACTAAAACGCCTAAAGACAAATGATACTGTGGATGTTATAATGTTTTGAATAATATGACAAACGTAAAAAGTTGGGCACTCCACTGATGGATTACCATCAATGTGTTTGTCATTTGGTCCTTCTCTGCAGCCTGTACGTTTTCCTTAAATGGTTGTTGTCCAGAAGCATGGCCTTTGCAATGGTATATATTATATTGCCCTGGGAGACAATACTGCAAGTCCCTTAAACCTGCCCGAGAAATATAGACATTTGTTAAGAGAAATAAATGAAGAGAGTGGAAGATAAGGAAAGTGCCCATAAGACTTTTTAAAGGGGAGAAGCAGGTATGTATTTTTAGCTGGTCTAATTAGTCGGAAAAAACAAGTGTATCCTTTGGAACCATTTGGAAGGAATGCATCTTCATATTTTAACATTATATATGAGGTTCAAATCAGGAATACTTACCTAACTGAGCTATTGGAAGTATTTAAACAGATGTGCTGGAGCATGGGCATGTTTTTGACCCATGTGCGCTTGGTTTATTCCTGGATTTCACTCCATTCTCAGATAATAAACGAGCAAATGAATGAGTACACGGTTATATTTATATGTTTTTATTTTATTTGATTTATTTCATTTCACCCCCCCGTTTCTCGCCACCACAAAATGGCACGCACGTAAAGGAAAGCAGATATGTCCAAAGAGAAGGCCAGGTCTTTAATATTTGTCAGGGGAGGGAAGCCACAGGGAGGGTGTTTCCCTCTGGCCAGGGGCCGGGCATGTGGTGACCGCTGCCTGCCTGCCTGCCTGCCTGCTTGCGTGGTTGCCTGCCTGCTCACTTCCCTGCCGGCTGCTGCTATGTGACCATGGTTGATCCCGGGAGTACCATCAGATCCCTTGAAAAAGCTCAAACTCCAGCTTCCCCGGATCGGTTGACTCCTGGAAGCAGAACAGTCAAGTCAGCAGCGGACTGGCCCCCGATCCTGTGCAGCTGCTCGGAGCGAAGCACCGCGAGAACCGCTCGAGGAACCACTTGGGGTACCGCCACGGAACCACGAAGAACCTCTACATGTGTCATAGCCACAATTTACGGAGCTGTGTGTTGTGAAACAGATACACGATACCACTACACTTAACAAAGTTATTTTGGAAATGGTATAAGACGTAAGACTGAGAAGAATGGTTTAGCAATAGAGAGTTTATAGTGTACTGGCCTGACATGTTTTTAGTAAAGATCCTTATAAGAGTATTGTTTTGTGTTTATCCCAGTCATGCATTAAGCAGAATGGAAACATCAGCAGGTATGCTTCATGCTTATCAGAGCAATCTGTATTGCATTTCATTTGACTTTCCATTGTTTCACTTTGTATGTAAAAAAACACATTCTCGAGAACGCTGTGCCATCGCTCCCTCAGAAGCTGCGCCCCTCACATTGAAAACACATTGCGAAGCCTAGGGTATTGTTTTAGTAAACATGCAGGTTCCCCACATGTTTAAGTTCCTACGGAGCCAGGGCTGTATTGAAGCACTGGACTATATTGTTAGCGGGAAAAGGTAAGATAGCGGACTGCAAGGAGAAATTTGGTGAATTTGACAAAAACGTTATATCTTACAATCACATACTATTCCTTTAATAGGAAGGAGCAAAGGTGAAAACTACAAAACAGTCAGTATCTTCTTCCAACTAGCAAAACAACTGCTAAGGATTCTCTCAAATTACATGTATTATCAGAATTATATGAAACTAAATAGGACCTGAAAGCTTAACAGGAAAGCATGGTGACAGTCGACTAGAAATAATAAATAAAGAATTCCAGTATGTGGAATGATTGTAACATGGGATGGCTTACACTTCATAGCCACAGCGGACATGAGCTGTATTTGAGTCATGCTGTTGCTATAAGGCACAACACAACATAGCACAACAAAAGTCCAAACCACAGTGAAATAAATGAGCTATTACGTTGAATTAAGTAACTTCTTATAGGATTTGGAACAATGTTCCAGTTGGTGCATGCTTTTGCTTTTCTGGTTGTCAATATATGTAAAAGTCACTGTGCATAAACGCATCTTAATGTGTAATGGAAGAAATACACTGTACTTTAATGTATGTAAGGTAACAAAGAAAGTGAGAGAAATAAATAAAGAAACGCTTTTGAATGTCACAATATCTAAAATACATTTAAACACATTTACAAAATGTAAAATAAATCTGTATATAATTCTACATTTTGATTTGACGACTTTTAATTTTTTGATTGCGTTATAAACACAGCAGTCAGCACACTATACCCAGCCGCACTTGAAAATACACAAACGCAGAAAACAAAAAGCATAAACAGAGACATGTGAGCACGAAGGTGCAATACATACAGTAGAGGGAGAGATTGACAGTGATGGCGGTGTACCACAGCGGGATAGGCAGCTCTTCCCAGTACTGTATCTGCAGCAAATATTCCCAGGCCATCACCATGACACACACACACGATCAGCATAGGACACGCTGGCATGGCGCACACACACACACACACACGCACGCACACACACGCACTCGCACACACACATGCACACACACACACACACAGGGCATTCCCAGGCATTTTAGTGCATGCATGGAACCATGTGTGAAATATCAGGATAGTGGCCACATCAGGGTCTCTAAGCATCCACCCTGACAACCCCTTAACCCACATACACAAACACACACACACACACACACACACACACACACACTAAAGCTGCAGGTCAATTCAACTTCATCATTCACCTTCATCTTCAAGCTGTTTTGCATCTGAACACTGTATTGCTCGTTGCAAAGATGTGACTGCCACAGTTTAACCCTGTGGGGACCCGTAGGTCTCTACTGTACATGTAGGCAAGAAAGAAAACACACACACTCACACACAGAAAGACATGCAGGCTAACCATGCACATATGGAACCTTGCAGGAGATCATACCCGATCGTATTTTCAGAGGAGACATTTTGTTGGTTGATTTTACTGTGGTTCAAGATGGTAAGAAAGTTATGGAAATCTAAAAAAAATTCTGTGGGAAAGGAATGCAAAGAGAATTTGAATCGTCATCAAAGGCTAACAGTAGATGCCATAGCGTTAATGCTTAACGGATGTTGTCTTGTGTGTTTTGTGGCCGGTGGAGCTACTGTGTTACAATGTAATTCTAGGCACGGACTCAATGAAAGAAGCTTGCTGACACTGTGGTTGTCAAATCTTCTATGCCAGGGCCCACAGACCCCAAACTCCCAACACCACATAACTGCATTTGCTATCTGTCCTGAAGGGTTATGAGGGTTCTGATGCAGTATATTACTGTTCTAGTAATACATCTGTCTGTCAGCAGCATGCTTCAGAAATAGGGTGTTTCATTGAAAAGCATGGCTTTATAGACCTTTGAGGAATTTAGTTACCCACACATGCAATCACTGATGTATCAAAAGTCTATCTCAATTCCTACAAAATGCACATTTTTTAAGTATAGATGCAATGGCAGGAGACTTTAGGGAGAAAATGCAAGTATGAATTAAAGTAGAAATAATAGTATAGGCATACTGTAAATAAACATATCATATTTTGCTGGACATACAGTAGATAAGCAACACAAAACTGCTAAGCTGTTTAAACTCCCCTAACTCCAGATTACCAGCACCAATGTTTTTAAGAAGACTGATTGTGTGATGGCGACCCTTTTTGACCCTGTTGGGGATCTTTAGGGCATACTGCTATTAGACTGGTAAAGTCTTGTGACATTCTCTGTCTGTAATTAAAGCAGTAAATAGCCTGCTGATGGTTGCTAGGTGTTAATGGTGACTTTATGGGGCCGATATTATGCAGCTGCTCCCTCTGGGCGAGTTAGGCAGCTTCTTTGTTGATGTAGCTTTCAGGCACAAATGCATTAGTTCTAGCTACAGTACAGCTGAAAATTAGCCACTTCTCTAATAATGTGGCTGAATAATAGAGAAATTGAATAATGCATAAATAGCCAATAAGACTGCTGGTGTGTAGTTTTTGAGCATGTGGTAAGTAATATATGGCACTGAGTTTAGCTAAAGGTAAAGTAAGTGATGCTGAATAAAGATTGTTGATATTTGAACAAAAACACCTATTACTTCAATGCCATAGGGGGCTCCCTCAGAATTGGACACTAGGAGGCTAAGACTGCTCATCCTTGTGTTCCCAATTTACAGAGCCAGGATTGTGTGCAATAGGTGTAGGCCTATGTCGTGTCTCAGCATGCACAGAGAACGGACAGCTAAAATATAATGATTGACATTAAGCTGACAATGCCTTAACATCCGGTTCTACAGTAGGCTAGCAGGCTTCTGTCCAGCAACCATTGATAGCACCCAGTGGGGTTAAGTAACCATTTGACTCAATGGAAATACTGACCAGGCCGTCAACGGTCTACCCCTCTGTCTTGACTTTGGTCCGCTCAATAAGAACCTTATGATACCACATGTGTGCACACTCTTGTAGGGTTGCTATGGCTACGACATGACCCTCAGTTCAACTATGGCAAGCCCACAGAGATCAAAATGATAAATCTAAAATATACGTAATTTCCGTACAAGTTGCACTATAGGAATGTAAGTTTGATATTATTATAAATAAGCAATTCATAAAAACTACTTATCATAAATATTGTGTTGGTAAATAAATGCAGTTACAAAAACCAATAAAGTACATTTTAAATACACTTTTTTATTATAGTACAAGTGTCTTTAACATCCCCACGCTCAAATATGAGAATGAAAGAGATGCACTTTTGAGTCTGAGCCATGACCCACAAACTACTTGCCACAAGCTTGTTTGTGATTCAGTAGTATAAAAAAACAACACTACAATGTATAATGTATTGTATTAAGTGCTCTGATGAAAAAGCGTCAAAATAGCCCCCTTGTCCATTTCCTTGCACAGTTTGTTTCTCAGTGTCTCGGTACCCAATGTTGGGAACCACACAAGACGTTTGTGTCTACCGGAAATATGGACCCCGCCATCAAGCCAAGTTGGAACCTCATTTAACCCTTGACATTTTCCAGCCTGTGATTGGCCAAAAAAGTAATGACTCAACACAGACACAGAGAAACACTTCCCGTAAAACCAAGTCCCTTCTTTCCCGTAATGTTTTTTTGGTTTAATAATGTCTTACAATGGTGTTTAGTCTGTAAAAATGCTAGCAGTCATAAATGCAGTGCATATATTTTACTGGAAAAAACTTACCAAAGAAAAGCTGAGGATTGTTATTTGTTATGTGCAAATGTATCAAATGTCATGTTTCACTATAGTGACCTTATGTTAAACAGCCTCACCTTGCCTGAAGTAGAGCTTTTAAAACAGTTGACCCCAGCCGTTTTGTAACAAAATGCCTGTAATTTGGCCCGAGTCAATAGAGGGTGCGGATATTAGCTGTCCTTACGAGATTGTAGTCATGGCAGGGAAAATGACTCAATTAACATAACTATAGAGCATGCTCTCTCCCTTTCTTTGTAATCGTTGTGGCTGAATCTCGAGCAGCCCATGTCATTATCTGCACGCGCACACATGCACTCACCCAAACACATGCAGTAAACACTCCATGACGTGAATACAATGTACACACACACGCACACACACACACACACACACACACACACACACACACACACACACACACAAATAGATATTAACTTACGAGATATGTGCAGGTACACATACTGTACACATTCAGACACCTGTGCGGGAGTTAGGCATTACCTAATATACTACGTCATTTGAATTAGCTCATTCCACAATGCGTTCAGCAGCACGTCTCTATTGCTTACAGTTTGTTTGTGCACGTGTGTGCAGGTGATGAGAGAGAGATTGCGAGTGGCAGCATAGATAATCATGGATACAGTATGTGGGCTTGTGTGTGTGTACATGTGTGCAACATACACCACTGGGTCATTTAACAAGGGATTTTATCTTGATCATCCAAGGTGACAACCATTCATTGGCTGGCTTTGGGAATCAGCCCCACCCTGTTATTTAGCTCCAGCAAATAGCCTTCCTTGTTAGCACAGGTCACTGCCAAACCCTTCACCTATTACTCTCAGGCTTGAGGTCATTACTTAGTCTGTCTCTAGAATCAAAGACTTTACAACCACAAGCAGACCAATTGGTCTTTTATAGCTTTATATGTCATAAATCTGTATTCGCAAACTGCGTTGCAGGTGTTAATATTTATTTGTTGAGATAAATATTCTTTCTTCAAACATGAAAATGAGTGATGTAATTTGTATCCTCTATGTAAATGGAATGTTTGTAAAACTTGAGCCTAAACTCAACATGTTTGAGAAAGTATCTGTTGTCCAGAGAATAAGCATACCAATGCTCTTGTTATGTGGTGGCCTGTGACTAATGTTTCATCAGAGTTTAAATAGCCCTGGGGTAACTAGTGTTGAACTTAAAGTGGTTTGAAACTTCTAATAAACCTTCATAGACATCCACACACTGATGTTGGGCAAGAAATAACATATTTTTCAGTATGTCAAATACTACATGTAACAGTTAGATATTACATCCCACACTTGAGAATACCAATACCAGAAACGATATTTACCTTTGCAGACATGTTAGTCATGTACACAGATACAAAGGATTTCTTCACATCAAGCCAATACAGTTAAGGGTGTAGCCAGAATTCTGCATTGCTCTCGAACTGCTGCGGAACAGTTTCATGTTGAAATCATCTCATTGCCCTGCATCTCAGCTCCCCTTTGGGGTCCTGTCGGGAACCACTGACTACCAGCTTGAGAATGCTGTGGCCTTTCACTGTCACAGTCAGTCTGTTTTGTAAACCATTAAAACCAAGTAGATTAATGTTGTGAAATATTGTAGCACCTTGACCCACCCATACTCTTCAATACAGCATATGCAGTTTGGAATGGATACAGTGGTCACTCCCAATTACATAGTTTGCTGTTTGTTTCCAAGGACCATCTGGCTGGTAGAAGGACGTATATCTTCCACAATACCTATTTAGACTAGCAGGTATTGTTAGACTGGGTTCCGACCAAAAAGAAGCTGAATATGACATCTATTATGCCCTCTTCCTTCCCACTCGGAGTTCCTCCTGCTACTGATTAACAACATCCTGATGGCTGAGTCAGGTCTTCTGGTGTGTGTGTGTGTGTGTGTGTGTGATCTGGTCTGGTGTGGGATGATGGAATGGCAGCTTTGATCTCACCATCACATCCAAGGCACATACATCTGGTCACATTTTGTGTGTGCGTGTGTGCGCATGTGTGTGTGTGTGTGTGTGTG
This sequence comes from Forbesichthys agassizii, assembly GCA_026546735.1. Taxonomy (NCBI): domain Eukaryota; kingdom Metazoa; phylum Chordata; class Actinopteri; order Percopsiformes; family Amblyopsidae; genus Forbesichthys; species Forbesichthys agassizii. The sequence continues at coordinate 30,027 of JAODLL010058279.1, read as the reverse complement.
TGTGTGTGTGTGTGTGTGTGCGTGTATGTGTGTGTGTGTGTGCATGTGTGCGTATGTGTGCATGTGTGTGTGTATATAAGACTGTATAGGATGCAAACTGCAACTTTATGTGTGAAATGTCGGGTCGCAGATATGGAGTGACATTAAGATTACTATAGCTTGTATTGTAAACGCACGTTAAGCGACAATCTGTTTTAGTCCATTTTCTAAAAAGGTTCCTTTACATTAGTTTTCACTCATCATTTGTTCTGCAACCCACAGAAATGTCCCAATATCTTCAAAAATTCACAGTTCACAAAATCCGTGTTTGGTTTGTGCTTGTATGAGTCAAGAAACTAAAAGGGCAGACAAACTGTAAGTACAGAATGTTTTTCTGTTTAATTTTCTTGGGACTGTTGATCTATTTAGCTAGTCTTTATAGTAATGAAAACACATTAATGTGTTTTCATAGTTTTGTGTGTTCAGATTGTATTTCTTCCGGTCGCGTTTCAGATATCATTCCACACTTGGGCCCTACCTTCCAAAGTCTATTGCCGGATATGAAGGTCTCAGATGCATTTTAAACCCTGTCCTCAGTACGGCATCAAGCCACAGGAATGTTGAACATGCAGCACTTTACAGCAGTGTAGAGGGTTCTTTTATGATATTTTATTATCAAACGCATGAAATACAAGTTCAAAAATAAGTATTGAGTTTTCTACAGCTCATGAATCTTGAGAATATACTCACCAATCCTCTCTGGAAATTAGTTTGATTGTATTTAGGAACTAGCGAGTTGTATGAAGCCACACAGGTCAGCCATTTCTTAATTCTGCTAAAGAATCAAATAAAAAAATGCTTGGAGGACTTATCAAAACAAATGGACATTTCTAGAATAAAATAGCTTTATTTCACCCTGTATAAGTGTACACCAGGAACAGACTAGTGAGCATTGCTCATAGGTTTTAATGACTGGGTTTTAATGACAGTGTCAGTGTCAGTGTGCCTTTATAACCAATACAGCTGCTGCCAGCCTCAGAAGATGTAGAACATATGATAGATAACCTGCTTTCTATATATAGTCGTAGCCCGGCCTGGCTATGCTACTGGCTCAAACCTGAGGCACTGAAAGTGAGGGAGCAACATAAAGAGTGAGAGAGATTAAAGAAATTTGACAGAGAGAGAGAGAGAGAGAGAGAGAGAGAACTCAAGCCATCAGAGCTCTTTAGTAGAGGAAACCACACTGAAAACCTCTGTGGTCAAGGCATCCATCTTCCTCATGTTACTGCATACTGCAATGGGAAGAGATCAGTGACCTCACCAGCAGATGTGCAGCCTCATAGCTGGGCTGAACAGGCCAGGGCTGGGCTGAGGAAGGGTAGGGCACCACCAAATGTAAACATGGTAGAATATCCCCATGTCAATTAACCTACAGTATTGCTACCTTGCTACTTTATGCATCTACAACAGAATCAACATGCAAGACATATTACCAACAAATATAATAGGAGCATTGATTTGAATGGTAGAAACTATAAGAACGTCCAATAGAACATTTGTTTGTACTTTTACATTTACATTTGTCTATATTAGGTTAGATGTCTAAACTGTTTACGACAATAGCGGATGTCTTCTCAATCAGCCAAATTACACGACGATGTAGTTGTTCAAATGCCCTTTACGGATGCTAACACTGTATTTTGATACACCCACCAAATCTGAAAGTGTGCACTTAGTATACTTTGGCCTTAAGATTTAGCCTAAATTCCTTCCTAAAATATTAAAACAAGCCAGTCGCATTTGGCCACATATTATCTGGACTGTAACCAATAGTCTCTGACATATCCCCCTCTCCCAGCCAAATAGCCAATCAGTTTAGGACATGTTAGAAGACCAACTGTATGTTTATCTTAAAGAAGTCATTTCATGCCTTTTTTCACTTGTTGACACAGTTCCTTGACTTCTCATTACAATGTAGTTGAAAAGCTTAGGTGAAAATACCACATAAATGATGTGGAATAGCATGATCACAACCATGACTCTTGAAAAACAGTCAGCTTTCAGTGACTGTTGCTTTAAATTTAACAAGCCACTGCCCACCCCGCCCCGACTTCCACGTAGCTGTGTTGACGTCAGGCTACGACTGCTTTACTGATAGTGCTCAAACGCGGTTTGAACATAGTTTTATGGGTTTTGAACCACATATGGTTTAATTTCAGCAGTGTTTTCAAGGTGTTAATATTGCGCATGAATTTCGCCTCGCCGTCCACACTACAGTAAAGGATACAGGCAGCAATGTAGTTTGTGAGTTTGTGTCAACAACATAAACACAACAGCAGCTTGGTCACACAGCCCAGTGAAGGAACGGTTTAACGTTTTGATAACCAGCCATGTATCTACTAAGCACATTATTTTATGACTGAAGGTTCAATTATATCATAGCACAACATTGCAGCCATCCTTGCCCGCTGAACAGCTAATCCGTTTACTGTATCTGAACAATAGCCTATATTAATCTAATGTATTTATTGATGTGCACAGTGCATCACTCTTGATAATATGCCTGTCCTGCAGACTCTATGCTATGGTAGCCTATCAGTTACTGTATCAAAAACTAGATTTACAGATTTGGTAATCTGCAAATATTGAACATTAAACTTTTACTTATGGTATGTGTGTAACGTTTCACTGGTCTCGCCGGTGTAGGACGACCGGGGAGACTGACCACATCCCCAGTGCCTCACGCCCTCACGTGCGATCAGGTAGATTGCAATCAGCTGTGGGGGCGCTCTCTGATATAGGCTTTTTGTTTGAGTTTTATTTTAGAGTTACGTATTCGTTGTTTTGAGTTGGTTTATGTTTGATTAAAGGACGAGCAGAGGGCTCATGTTTTTTTTGGATATCCCTGTCGTGTTTTTGTTCGTTTGCACTCGCCTCCACCACCACAGCCGTCACAATGTGTACGACATTGCTAATTCCAAAAACAACTAGAAATACTTGGTTTTCATGGAATGGGTCCTTTAAAGGGAGAAAATTGGAAATTGGAATGATATTAGGCCTATAAACAAAAAATGAATAAAAGAAAAATTAAATAAATATTTGTATAGTACTGCACACCTTGGCATAACTACAATAAAGGATATCTGGTCACAAAAGAATGTGCAAGGAATTAATGCACTGGCAATTGCCTGCCTGAAAATATTTTAATACTTGACACTTATAAGGAAACTTAGAAGTGTTTTTTTGGATTGAAAATGTTATATTTTTAATAGATGTAGTTTATATTACTACATACTGAAGGTGAGTATTTATATTATGAAACCTCTGTAAATGTATTTCTGTAAGGCATGTTCGATGGCGAGGCAGGGTTTGGGGTGTGAGGGTTGGTCTCAGAGGTACCACCATGACAATTCAAATGTGTTTGCAGACATGCGGATGGTGTTATAGATTGGAAAGGGAATGCTATCTTAAAATGCTTCATTATTTGTTGCACAGCAGAATAATTGTTTTGTCTTTATATGCTTAACACACCAAAATAAGTCCTAAAACCCATTATTTAATTTAGTCATCACGTGGATTATTATTCAAAATATAATATCATTGTTGTCATCCATGCAAGCCAAAACTGATTCCTATCAATGATTCAGTGGCCATTATTACATTCATGTGATTTACAATTTCCCCACACCCTGTGCCCACACAGGAGTATCAATAAAGAAAGAGTTACAAGACCGTGTTTCATACATTAGTCATCGATAAGCCGTAACTCCAACTAATAGTTTCAGACATTGGCCCCAGCCCAAATGAGTGATTTATGATTCTAGATCAGTCTGGTGGATGTAATTGGTTTATAAGAGCATAAGGTGAAAGCTGTGGAAGACACAGACAGATATATACACATGGCTGTTTAGCTCTCTGAAGCAATTAAATGCACAAATATACACACACGTGGGATAATATATAAACCAATAATAACATGAGACTTGTTGATGTTTTCACTGTAGCCTATCTTCTTCACAGGAGATTACTGCATGTAAATGTTAAAATAATATTTGCATTATGAAAAAACTAGACATACATATGTATATAGTATTAATGTATATTTAATTAGGTTATGGTTTATGAAATATTGCGCCCTCTAGGACAATTAGTTGCAAGCTCAGATGAGCCCATCCAGGAAGACATACAAACTTTACAGGAAGAAAGGTTTAGAAGAATACCTTTACAAATGCTGACAAATAGGTTTTAAAATAATACAAAGAGCCAAATGGCCACATTACATGATGTTGTCATGTTTGTGAAAGAATTTTGAAAACCGTTGTTTTAATTAACCTCTTCAATTTTACACCTCCAGCCTCTAGTAGACCATTTTGTTTTGTTGGGTTTTGTGCCAATTGGAATTTGCGTATGAATGGGAAGACTCTCAATGCATATGCATTCGATCACATGGCGTGAAGTAGAACCACAACCAGCTAAAGTATCTGTGAGTAAAATACTATGTGCATATATTTTTTTGAAACCTCTGCTTTGTTATTGCAAACTGCTGCTGTTTGAAAGTGTAAGTTGGGAATAGTGTGAAAACGAGCCCCCCAACTCTGACTGTGATGGAGAAAAGATGATGTATAATACTGCAAGGGTTAATGTAAACAAGTGTGTCTTTTCATAAATTGCTTGTTTGCTCCTATGTAACTAAAAGGTCAGAAAACATTGTGTACCCCTCCACCTCTGCTTGTTCCCTGGAAATTCCCCCTAGATTAACAGTAGCTCTGGTACCAACAACAGACCAGCAGCAGGCAGGAGACCTGTTTGGGGCTTGCTGGTGAGGACAAGGCCCTTTTAACAGCAGCTGGCCAACCACATGAAAGCTTCCAAGTGTGTGTGTGTGTGTGTGTGTGTGTGTGTGTGTGTGTGTGTGTGTGTTTGTGAGTGTGTGTATGTGTGCGTATAATAATAAGAGCCCTGCTGCCTTCAAGCCGCGAGGCAGCAGCTGCACAGACCCGCAGATTAGAGGCCTACAGTACACTATACCCTGAGTAACTGGATGGATGGATAGTTGAGATAAAAAAACGTATTCTTTTCTGAGATTGTATTGGAAGAAATCATGAAATAAGTTTAGAAAATGTGATAACTGACCTACCTGCTGGAGCCCATGGGATGCTCACCCCTCAAACATCTAATAGACATCACCATTTAGGTTAGTTTCCAAATGTTTGTCACCTGGTCATATCTAAAAATAATTGCAAAATGATTTACAACATATCGACAGAAAGGTTATGTTACCTCATTACAGCTTGGGAAATGGTGGATGTTTCAATTGTACTTTGCTACCATCTGAAATACTTTCTTTTCTTCTATATAACCAGATATTTCTCTTTGTGTGACAAGCTCATCGCAAATGTATGTTATTCTGCATAAGTACTTGTACTTGAAAACTGTAAAAAACTAAAAAACTATAGCATTATAGCACAAACCTGGATAAGCATTATTTTAATTTAACTCTTTAAAATACTTTCACTAAAACTAATTTATGAATGAACCCCATGTGTGCTTCACATTTGCCTATAACTTATTATACATCTTTGACTGTCATTAGGTTCAGCTCATTAAATTTCATTTTTTCATTAAACACTGTTGCAATATTATAGCAATTCACTAGATTCACAAGGGTGGAGATGGAGTCCTGCACTGTAATTTATCAAACTGGAAAAATACATATTAGGAGCTATTCTCAGTCGCATTTTATTATTTCTGGCAATAGAGCTGTTTTGGTTTTGATTTCAGGAAAAACTGCTTATCATACTATCCCTCATCGCTATTTGATCATTCAGCCACAAAGGAAAGTTGTCTGTTGTCACAGGAAGTGTGTTGGGACAGACTTCCGCAGGGACTCTATACAAATATATTTTATTAGATGATCATGGCTAGACGATAGATAATCTCTAAAGGGTCCAATAAATCACAGATGAATAAGTTATTGGTATGCCACACACCTTCATTTCTGCGTCACTGTGTTTAGTATGTTTTTTATTACACTTATGACACAATATTATGGGTTAACAGATAACTAAAATAATCTGTTAAGAGGTTGATAGCAGCACCACATTCACATGAATACATTGGCACATGCTTCGCTAGCAAAAAGGCTGTGATGAAAGGATGATTGCAGCATAAACAATCAAATACAATCAAATAATTTAGCCATCCTTTTCTTGAATAGTGTTATTTGATCAAGTGTTATTTTAATAATAATGTAATTAAATTATATGTTAGAAACAGCCCCTTTTTAGACATATAAATTTGTTGAACCAATGCTGTAGAAAAGCTTATATAATGTATAGTATAAAAAATTGTCAACAAAACAAAATTAGAATATGTCAAGACTAATAATAATTCAAATTTGGATGTGCTTTTTTATAAATGTTTTTGCTTACAGTAAGTACAGCCTTAGTGTAAACACATTTTGCCTATGGACACATTGTTACTTCTAGACTATATCACTCCTTTACTGTTAGCTGTTTTTTAAACGTTGTTTTAGGGTGGAATTTCCCTTTAAGAGGGGACCATCCATCATATGCTTTCACCTAGGTATCCCCTGGTGTTCTGTTGTGGTTACTCTGGGTTACATGCATGCTATAGGCCTGATGCTGGGTGGTAGCTTATACCTTTACGCCTATACACACATTTGATCTCCAGGTTAGCTACACTCAAACACATGCACACACATAAGCAACAGAAGCATGCAGTTAGACACATACAAGTAGAAGCATGTGCGTACACACGCACACACACACACACACACACACTGGCTGTCGGCTCCTGTAACGTTATACTGTTAATGTCATAACCCCAATAAAAGCAGAACCCTCCAGATGGCTGGTGTGTGTTTGCCATTGTCTTGCGCTGCTCACACAAGAAGAATGCCTGCTTACTACATCACTACACACACACGCACATGCACACAGAGACGTCATCCCAGCAGGACGGTGAGCTATCGTTTCAGGGCTACTTGTGATGAAATACAGGGGTGTCTGTAACAAGATGTCTGCAGTACAGAGCCGGTATGCACGCTATGGATGCTAGAACACCTGCACATCAAGAGAAACTATGCACATGCAATTACAATTTAGCAGATACTTTTATGCAAATCAATGTACAGAGAGTGCATCTTGCAAGTATTACGGAGCAGTTAGGGATTTGGAATCTTAGGAATCGGACCCATCACCTTCTTAATGAGGCCATCCTAACAACTCTACACTCTCCTATCTGCCATACACACACAAACCACACGCTGTAATGTTCCTACTCGGTGGCCTTATTTAACCCAACACAAATGATATGAGCTCGTAACTAAAGTATTACGCCGATGTGTTTACTTTCATTTTGGGAGGGTTTTGAAGCCAAAGCGGTTAACAGTCCACCTGAAAACATTCATTACAATAGTCACCCAGAAATAAAATACTATTCGTGTTTTGTAAGAAAGGTAAACTGTAAGGAATGTGGCTGTAGTGTACAGTATAAACCATGTTTACATTTGAATGTGCCTGCATCTAAACAGACACACACACGCACGTGCACACGCACATGCACACGCAGCCACACACAGAGGTCCTACACAGGCAGGTTTCAACACTGGGGAAGTGGTGGATCCCTGGCACTCCTATTCAGACATGTTTGAAGTTGCTCTCTTGGCGGATTCTCCACTTAATGTGCACCTGATCACCTCACTACAGTATGTCACATTAAAGAGAGAGAAAGAGAGAGAGAGAGAGAGACTCGGCTTGTGTGGAAGAGGTAAAGAAAAGGAATAAGTGATAGAAAAATGGGCGTATGTTTCATTCACATGCGCTCTCTTATTTCACTATAATATTATTATGAAAATATTTCAAATTTGACCTTGGTTATGTAAACAAAATATTCCAGTAAGATATCCTGAGGCCTTATTGCATTGGGAGGGTTTCTGATCAGGCTGCCAATTGTGGCAATATTAGTATACAGCTTTAATATAAATGTGCATATGGAATGTACATTTAATGTGATACAGGTCTGTGTGTAAAACGGTGGTGTTTCAGCTTGCCTTACACACTCATCAGGATAGCACTTATAGTATAACATAAAAAGACCCATTAAAAGAATCCCACACTAACTGGCCTGAGATATGAAAGCTACATGGCTGATAACAGATTATATTAGTTTCTTAGAACGTAATTGCTATTAAACAAATCCGTACAGGTACATGAACAACTACACTTAGCAGTTAAGCACGTAAGAAAGTCCAAACAGTTCAAACAGATCAAATTAATACTGTAGCCTATATACATTACATGTGGTTTCCTGCATCCATTGGCTTGGCTTACAAACCAATACAGTTTAGGTTCCAGCTAAAGCTCTACCTGTTCCCGACATATAACTGCCCATGGGGTACCACATGTTGCAGACACAGTTGGTGAAGGAGGGAGGGAGGGAGAAAGGAATGTGAAGAATTAGGTCGAAGCTGCGCCTGGCAGGTCTGTACAGACACAATATAGTGAACTTATGCTAAGGTAGCAAAGATGGCCCAGAGTCACCGCAGACCTGCTACTCATTAGCTAGTCTCAGTCTCTACCTTCCTTTAGCACTACGTCACATAGGGAACTTTGTGCTGAGTGTCTGATGCATTTACTGTACCCTCGTAAGCTCGACACAGGACTTTCAGGAAGTAATATTGTTGATAAGCAATGGCTGTTCGCATTGTCACCTACAAGTATTTCTCCATAATTTCCAGTGCACCGAAAGCCCAGTGCTCTATTTACTAATTGAATCTTGTTGGACACCACTCTCATGATGGTAACAGCCTTCTCTTTCAGCATCTGCATATATTGTCTTTCACTAATCAATATATAAATGCTGGCAACTGTTTCCTCTTAACTACTTAAAAACAAGCCAGACAAAGAAGCCTGCTCACTGTGTTCAATGGAAGCACTGTTGAATGGTGACTTCCTCTGGACAGTCTTGACTAATCACAGTTTGATATGGGACCTGAAGATAGCCTAATTTGATTGGTTAATCTTACTCAGACTCCTCACTTCAGTAGGAGTGCAATATCGTATTTCACATATATGAGGATATGAGAAACTAAGAAGAGTAAAATCTCAGCAGAAACTTAGCTGAGAGCAATCCCTAGCCCAGGCTAGGGATGGTGCATGTAAGTGAAATAAAGTTTTAAGGAATCTGCACATCAAAGTTTTCCAGAAAGACATGCCATGTGATTGTCGCCAGTGATTGCAGCAGTTAAGACTAAATCCATGTTACCAACCTATAATTGACAGGAGTGAGAGTAGGTGGAGACATTATGTTGTTCATAATGATGCGGGATCATAGTGTAATTACAGTCAACATTTGCTGGAAATGCTGTAGATACATGTTGTGGTTCACTAATTGCATGTGAAATATGTTGGCATATTCCTACCAACACCCCTCCTGCCCATGCAGCCAAGTCATAATCTATGTGTCAATCTGTTTCTTTAAATTATCAGAAATATATGAAAGATATGTCAAAATGTCAAAACAATTAATCAAAGCAACTACTTAAATTTTTAATAACACTTTTTTTTAAGATGCCCATAAATTCATTCCTCAGAAGGAACAAGATCACATGATCAACCCAACCTCAAATAGACAAAGATTGCATAAACTACTAATGATTCATTGATTTAATAACTTAACGGCAAGACAATGCTTGAAAATTCCTCATATTTCATGTTCACACCCTGATGAAAAACCTGGAAAGGAGCCACCTTGTCTTTCACCCATAACATCAGAACAATACTATACAATAAGACATGAAAGAGATTCCACGATCATGGAAGACTACCGGGTTAAGAAGACAGCAGACCACAGACATCAACCTGGATCTATATCATGTTAGTGCATGAGAGAAGGACACCATACCTCAGTCTAATAACACACAATGTTTGGCATTACATAAACCCTTTGCACGATGAACTGGAAACTTTTTTGAAATTTGTTCAACCTCGTTTTACATCAATTTAGAAGTTTTACTGCTTTTCCAGGTAAAAGGTCAATGTAATTTCAAAGTATGCTATGCATATATATATGCATATATGCACAAGAGCACAGCTCCACATGTACAGTAGATGTTTTCCTACACCGTGTAATGTTATAATTTTGTAGAAGGAAAGACCTCTCGGTAAAAGCTCCTCTCCGGGAAAAATCACCATATCGTTCATAGTTCTACTGGAAGACTTCAACGTGCACATGGGCAATGATGGAGAGGAGTGATTGGGAGGAACGGCCTCCCTGATCTAAACCCGAGCAGGCATTCTGTGCTCAGGAGGGGTAAACGGGGAATCAACCTCAATTGAGGAGGTTGGACGGTGGGAGGAACACTTTGAGGAACTCCTGAATCCAACTAACTCCAGCTCCAGCTCTTCGTCTATGGTAGAGGCAGAGCTGGAGGCTAATGGGGAATTATTGTCAATTACCCTGGTGGAAGTCACTGAGATAGACCAACAACTACGCAGTGGTAAAGCCCTTGTGATTGATGAGATCCATCCAGAAATGCTGAAAGCTCTTGGTGTGGAGGGGATGTCTTGGATGACACGCATCTTTAACATTGCGTGGAAGTTTGGGACAGTGCTCAAGGAGTGCTCTGCCAGGGCTGCGCTAAATCACCAATCCTGTTTGTGAAATTCATGGACAGGATATCGAGGTGTAGTGATGGTTTGGAGGGGTTGCGGTTCGGTGGCCTGGGGATCTCATCACTGCTTTTTGCAGATGATGTGGTCCTGATGGCATCATTGGTTCGTGACCTCCAGCACTTACTGGATCAATTTGCAGCATGTACGAGTGTGAAGAGGCTGGGATAAGGATTAGCACTGCTAAATCTGAGACCATGGTTCTCAGCAGGAAACGGAAGGAGTGCCTGCTCTGGGTACAGAATAAGTACCTCGGGGTCTGCGAGTGAGGGGACATTGCAGCAGGAAATTGGCTGGAGAATTGGAGCGGTATTACAATGACTTTCAATGTGAAGAAAAGAGAGCTGAGCCAGAAGGCAAAGCTCTCGATCTACCGGGCAATATTCCTTCCTACCCTCACTTATGGTCATGAAGGGTGGGTCATGACAGAAAGAACTAGATCACGAGTACAAGTGGATTACTTTGTTTTCTCAGGAGGGTGGCAGGCGCCTCCCTTAGAGATAGGGTAAGAAACTCAGCTATCCTTGAGGAACTCGGAGTAGAGCCGCTGCTCTTTTGCGTTTTGCATCAGTTGAGGTGGTACGGGTACGGTACTTCCTAGGGAGATTTTCCAGCCACGTCCATCTGGGAGGAGGCCTCTGGGAAGACCCAAGACTAGGTGGAGAGATTATATCTCCACACTGGCCTGGGAACGCCTCAGGATCCCCCAGTCAGAGCTGGATAATGTGGCTCTGGAAAGAGCAGTTTGGGGTCACCTGCTAGAGCTGCTGCCCCTACGACCTGACTATGGATAAGTGGATGGATGGATAAGAATAGACAAAATGTGTAAAGATTTAAAACTGTGAAATTTGCCCAAAGAGTGAGGTTGTTAGCCTTCAGATCTGTCAGGTAGGTCGGTAACTGGTCAGAGACTGTTGGTCTGAGCCGGACATGGGTCAGTAGCAGCATAAAGTAAAGGAGAATAAGGGTAGGAGGTGGAAAATGGAGGAGGAAGATGAAATAAACCCTCTGAAGTGCCCTTAGATTAAAGGGTACTGCTTCTTGTCCCTTTGCCTTATTAATGCCAAATTACTAATCATACACTCTCTCAGATGTTTTGAAGGGTCGGTTGATGATGCAGCAATTAAACCTGTTAAGGGCAGATAACTTGGATCAAAGCAAGAGAGCAGTAAGGGTCAGTTGTAAACTGCAAAGGCTCAGACAGAGTGTCTTGGGAAGAGAGAGCGGTGAGAGGGAATGTAAAGGCTGTAAGGAGGCACACTATTTATTATGGGAAATCCCACTGAATGATATTCAGAGCGCACTAGCAATTACACATATCACTGAATGTAATGTTGTTAAAATACATACCCAAAGCTTGAGATAGCATATTGTAAATTGTATTGAAGCTATTTGAATAAAAACTATTTTTAAATTGTCCAGTCAGACAAAAGAGTTTTTATCTTCGCTGATTTAATCTTGAGAATGATTGAAATACTAAATTGATCTAATGCAAAGTAAAAGAAAATGAATGACTAAAAGAACTCTAAAATAAATAGTTTCCTTTTGGTCTGCTGAAGTATTAAGAGGCTCAAATAAATATAAATGGTATGTGTAATGCACATTATATACATGTATGAGTCATACAGCAGTACATCTATTATCTATTATCTGAAAATAATGTCCTATAGTGTAAATCTTGGTCTGAGGTCTTGAGTGACACTAACAAACACATATTAGGCTATTGGTTCTGGTGGGAGAAAATAGTTGCCAGAAGAGAATGTATGACAGATGAGGAAAGTATGTACAGATAAAAAAAAACACTAATGGCACATTATTAAGTACATTCCTTTGTTTAGGGTGCAATAATAGCGACATAAACCACACTCAGATGTGTTTTGACCTCAGCTAAGGTTCTGAGGTCGAGATGCGATTATCTTTATGGGAAAGGCATTATTGCGTAGTTTAATAGTTTATAAACCTAAGAACATCAATTTGTAATTTAAATAAAGAGAAGAGAGGTGGGTGACCTTGAGGCCACTGCTCTCACTTGTGATGGTGTTCATTTCCCATTACAATAAAATACTGTTTGTATCTTCCTACGGACAACTTTTGACTTTTTGTAGTGACATTCTTTGGTACACAAAACCACATCAAATTGGTTAGATAGATAAATAGAGTTAAATATATTTCACCAAAAGGGATTTTTGAGCTAATCCTGGTGATTAATTTCCGTCCTTTATTGTACAGTACCACACCATGCAGCCCAAACATGTCATCTAGTTAATCTTCACATGTAAGTATATCTACACATCCAAGTTAGTAGAGTGTGATACACTGAAACAATGCTAACAAATGATTGTACACTGACAATCACCTCCGCATAGTCTTTGGATAGCATAGAGTCAACCTTTTTCAGTTAATTCTGTTGCCAAGCATGATAATGTTTTGCTACATTTAACCTAATTTTCAGGATTTGTTCACTCCCCAAACACAAAACCAAAAACTTTTCTCTACATAAAACACTCTCTGACTACCAAAACTCATGTGTGTGCATTAGCTACATTTCAGATGTAACAAAAGGTCTTAAATAAATAACCAATTCTCTTAACTTACAAACCAAATGTTCCCAAAACCTGAATAGCATCATCAACATCCATTAGATCACCTTGTGGATTCTAGCAAAAACACCCCCCCACCCCTTGGACCGGAGGTCTTTAAGGACATGGTGTTCTATGAAAGATGCAACTGGTTGACGTGATGGAAGGAGGGATCCGTTGTAAGCAGAGGAAACCATGGTTTATTCAGCATGTCACCAAGAAGAGGGGGGTGGGGCACACTTATAAGCAAATGCCACATTTGATCTAAGGGGGAAGACGTGGGAGCATAGGGTAAGCTGTACAGCCAAAAGACTTCATACCCATGACCTGTAATACAGCTAAAGTGAACGGCAACACCCCAAATGCATCATGCACGCAACGCAATATGTTTTATCACCAGAGATGATGAAACATGCAGGACAGGACAGAGCTTCTCCATATCCAATATACTGTATATATATATATATATATATATATATATATATAGTTTACCAGTGTTGTTTATTTTAAACAACGATCTGGCTATTTGAATTTTTGGATCTCTAATCAGAGATTTCACCAATGGAGACATTTGAATTAAAGTAACTATTGTTGGCAGACATTGATGCTATTATTGTATCAAAATAACTATATACTGTATGTTTTATTTATGGTGATAATCCTGAACATCTGTCTAAGTTGTATTTTTATCAAATGACAGTACTGTGTGCACAAAATTGTTATGTAAAACATTGAAGTGGCCATATTAGAGATACAAGTTGTATTCAGTTCAAAGATAAGAAAACACAACACAGTGAAATGCATCCAAAAGAATATCCTAAACATTTTTATTGGACTGCCATTTTTCTAATTATTTTGTGGTTCACTTCTTGTGCGAATTGGGTTCATTATTTAATAGGTTTACCCACTTGGGAGCTCTGTGTTTTTTTAGGTATCTTTAAGTATTTTGGAACAAAGATGTTTAACTGAACTTAAATATTTCAGAAAATTACTACCTTCTCCTTTGATGGTGTGTGCGAGTGCGTGTGCATGTGCAAACAAGTGTGCACATGGGTGCATACGGATGTGCACACTTGAATATATACCCAAAGGGACTAGTGTCAAAATGGAGTAGTCCCATATCCTACTTCCTCTCAGTCTTGAAGGAAATAGTGTTAGCTCAGGTCGAGCAGAACATGTTCCAAATGGTGTTAAAAGCATGTACTGGCTGACCCACATGCTAAATGTTTAATGACAGGGCATTCAAAAATTATCGCACTTTTCTCTTCAATAACATTCCCAGCAGAACAGGACATAAATTACTAAAATGGATCAAACTGCAGTGTTAGCACAGATTAAGTATTTGTAATGAAGCTGCAGGACCATGTACTAGGGCCCCATATGAGATCATTTAGATGTAAGCTCATGTGTCTTGCAATGTTCTCTGTTCCTGTCGTGTGAATCTACTAAGTGTATAATGAATTAGTTATTATAACAGCACAAGGCCTATCTTTAGAGTGCTATCCCTTGTATAGTGTAAGGTGGAAAAGTGGTGTTTCCTATAGCTTCATATGAATACATTGTCCTGGAAATATTGTATATTATATTATATTGTAGCCTGGCACGCCATCCTACTAAGCTTTGTATTTTTATATTATGCCATTTTATGATTATTTCAAAACAAAGGGGAAAAAATCAGTTGTTTTTGGACAAATTGATTCATTATGAATTAAGAGGGCAGTTCTCCTTGAAATTATTTGATTAACCTTTTCATTTGTCCTTTATGGATATTGACAATATTGAAGTGCTGTTCACTGTAATGTGACCGTATTCATCCCCTGACTTGCAATAGATCACACATCACACAGTATACAGCAAGTTACTGTATGTTGCAAACTTCCTGCTGTAAGATTATGTCAACATTGTGGATGTTTGTTTGTATGAAATATTCCTTTCATTGTTTTGTTATTAAAAATGCCCTAAGATTTAGCTTATATCACATCCCAGTAATGATAGATGTGTATCACTGATAATGCCACTTTTCTAGTCCTTCTCTTGAGCAAACACTTCCCCAACACCCATTGACGGAGGCACAAAGGAAGGACGATTTGCATTGCAGTAATCCAAGTACATAATCGACTTAATAGAATCTATGTTTATATTTGACAAGAGCGGTTGACAGCATAGTGTTATGGTTTCTAAAGCAATGCAATGATCTCAGGGTTTCCACTTCAAATTCCCAGACACCAAACAGACCGAACAAAGGCAGAACATCCTGTTTGTTAAATTATTATTTTGTGTGCTGTAAGCAGCAATGAGAATGACCTTTCTTTTTTGAGTTCACGTGTAGTTGGGAATAAAGAGAGCCTGTCAATGCACTTTTTTACTCAAGCTAAGTTTGATCGTGTCAATCGTGTAGCTAGGGGGTGTAATATAATTCTGCCATTTTCAGATTTCTCAGGTGTCCTATTTCTCAATTAGGCCACAGAGCAGCAGTGTAATTTATAAATTCCACATACCAGAGTGAAATTAGTCAAAACATTCCTGCACTTTATTGGTAATTCAACAGAAATCTCAGCTTTGTGTGTGCGCGTGTTTGTGAGTGTGCAGGTGAGTGTGCATGTGCGTGTATGTGTCCATGTGTACCATGCGTTTGTATTTGTATGCGTGTGTGTGTTGCAGTTTGCACTGTCACCGTTTTACTGTGTACGTGTGTACTGTATCTGTGCACTTTGAATGTGTGTGTGTGCATACTAGGTTAAGATGCGCATGTATCTACAAGTGCATGCATTTATAGAGTATGTGCGCGTGTGTGTGCAAAGGGTTTGTGCATTACATGTTGTAATGTGTGTGTATGTGTGCGTGCGTATGCGTGTGTATTTGCAGCATGTTCATTGTGTACTGTACTGTAATATTTGGCTGTACTCTTCCCTCAGTGTACAGTACTTGTAGTGACTGGTCCCTCAGATCTGTTCAGAGCAATCCACCCTTGGGGGTGAAGGATGGGTGGAGTGTGGGGGGGAGGGGGGGGGGGGGGGTGCATGAAGAGCATTTATTAATCATTAACTTTTTGGCAGATCGCTGCCTGCTTCTGCTTCACCGTGTCTCTTTCTGTCCATCTGATCTTTCTCGGTGTCTGTCACTTATTCCTCAATCTTCTCTCATCTTTTTCCACTTTGTGACTTTGTAGCATTCTCATAGAGAGCATTGGCTCACTACCCAAAGTTGTTTAGCTGGTTTCTTTATGGGCTTAGATCTACTCCAGCTCTCAAAATATATATACACGGTTGACTGGTGTTTTAGTTCAAACAATTTCAGGGTTTAACCCTTCAAAAGGTAGGGAAACGCATATCCACACATGCACACAATAAGGTACATGTACTGTATACTGTACATAGTGTGTTTACACCTTAGAACTAGTCGTGTGTATAGTTAGAGTTTAAAACGCACATATATGTATCTACACAAATATTCTTTCTCTCCAGACACAAGCATTTACACAAGAAATATGCACAATCATTGCCTGTAATTAGATGTGTTTATGGTGAGGGTAGCCTGTTTATCATAGATGATTAACACCATTAATCTCAGCACAACAATATCAATTAAGCAAAAATAGATGAATGGGTATACTGTAAATGTTGACAGTTTGGCGTGTGGCAGCAGAGATTCAGTATTTCTAGGAAGCCTATAATCAACATATACAGTACAGCACCTTTCCAATGCAGAGGAATATATGATTTGATATATTAGTATGTCTGGAGTCATCAATGAAACAGAATATGATATTTGATATTTAGAGAGGTCACCATTGAAAATCCACCAGATCCACCATCAGAAATATAGTATATGGTATAGTAACATTTTTTAAATAAATTTTATGTACAAAAATCTAAAGTTGAAAAAGCTTGACAACTGCAACTAGACCCTTGTCCTTAAGAATAATAAAGAATGTTTTGGCCAGAGATGGAGACCTGCTAGTTCACGCCAAGGGATCATATCATAATAAATCTCCATCACCCACATAATGTTGTTTCAGCTCAAATCTGCAGTCACATTCGGGACCTACTCTCTTACAAAATAACAGCCACTGTTCAAATAAACTTGTGCACAAGCCCAGGCCTGGCATTTCTGACATTCAGAGGCACCAGCTATTCTCAGAAAGATTGATGTTTTTTTTTCCCCTTTCCTGTCATCTGATATTAAACAAGTATTTATCGAGGATTATAATATTTCTTCAGGCTCTGAATAGTTATGGGATTGGTTGGGCCCCATTACTTTACATGAGAGGCGATAAGATTCGTCAAATGTTGAAAATCCAGTGAGCTTGAAATCCTCACACACAAGACGTTAAAGAGTTAAATTATGTGCGCGTTTAACTTAACTAACACGGTTACAATGGCGTGAACTTTTCATTTGGCTGCTGTGAAATCCTGCTGCAGGAAAAGCCTGAGGGATCTCAAAGCGCGTTGCTCAACATAAGTCAGACAACCGCCAGCATGCACACGCATGCATGCATAGCCAGTTTGCTACACATTTACTGTACACATTTCAAACACATGCTAAATGCACATACATAGGCATGCATGCTAACGCATGCGAACCCTGTATTGTAGGTGAAATGAACCATGGCACACCCCAACAGCTGTACACCTTAAGCAAGAGTACGGGAGGGGGAAGGGTGTGCAGGAAAATAAAGGAACAATGTTTGGATAAGACTAGGAGCACAGAACTGTACGTGTTTGCTTTGAAAGCTAATTTCTTGCCCTCTTACACTTGACTTGGGTGACTTCATCGAACCCTGGCTGCAGGGTACAGAACACTTGTCATGCGCGATTGGTGCACAGCTGTCAACTGAGGACCTTAGCCTTCAAAAGGTTCATTCATGTGGCACTCTAAAGTTAGATTGAATATTGATTTCATGTTTGCCTGTATATGCATGAGCATTAACAAACCAGTTCAAGTACTGTTTGACATCTTTTATTATTTCATCACATTAAGTCCCTTTCAATATAATGGTCTTTCTGTATTGTTTTACAAATATTAAGTTATTCACAAAAATAAAAATAACTTAGATAATAATAACCATATAAAATCATAAAAAATACATACATTACATTTATGACAAATGTCTACAAACTCATATTGCTGATACCCCTCAGTTCTCCTGAACAAAATTGCATGCGCAAACTACTTTTCTGCATCAAAATATATCTGTGCTAAAACGCCAAACACATGATTTTAGGTTTGTTTGTTTTATTTTTAACACAGAAAAAGTATTTGCTTTAAATAAATTACACAGAGCCTATAAGGAGTCTCACTTATATGACGTTCTTTAGATCTAATGTGATCTTAAACATGTGCATAGGTAAAAATCCAAGCAAACCTTTATTTAATTATAGGCTTGGAACTGGACCTGAAATTAGTTCAATGATTAACAATAAAGTGTGGAACGGTAAATACAATTACAATACAATGGTGTTGCACACATTCATCTGTTTTTGAGGGATATTTCTGAGGGTGAGGAAGAATGAGACCTGCTAAACTTTCAAGATACACAGAAAGTGTATTGATGTTTCCTACACAGCTGCATCACCATTAGTAATCAAGTGCACTGTATGCAGTATGCTGTTGCTCAAAAACAAGAACAATTGTGTTTGCTTTGTGTTATAGAGGAGTTGCAAGACATTACATCAACACTTCTGTACAAACTAGCCTATAGTGTTAAAACATTTGTTTTCAAACAGATGTATGGCATAGGGTGAACCTTACACAGGGTAGTGCTTTGTTTTACAAAGGTTTGAATTGAGTTGCATTACTTTTTATAACTTCTTTAGAGCCTCCTCTATAGGAATGTATGCAGATGACTGGATGGCTCCCAGTAAGCAGTGCTGACAGTCGGTCAGGCACAGTCCTGATTGACGTATGATCTCTGTTATAAACAAAGTCCTGTTTTTTATGGATGCATCATTTAGTGCTATTTAAAATATAAAATTAATAATAAAAAAATTATTTCATAATAATAATAACTAATTTACATTACGAAATTATTATACATAAATTATGCACTATAAAATATAATAATAAGGCTTTCTAATGTCTAGTTTGGGACCTGTAAGAATCTAACACATGTTCTGTTGCTATCAAGGTGATACTGTAGAGTCATGATATAGTTTGTTCCCCCTGAAAATAGCAATAAACATCTTTTGATCTATGGGCAATCATTTGCTTTCTTGTTCTACTTACAATCTCATATATCTGTTTAATGTTAACAGATATTGTATTGTTCAGGCGGCCATTTTGAATAATCTGCCATTCTCAATCTCACATTTCCCCTTTCCTGAGAGGAACGCTCATACCAGTCAAGGGTCACTGAGCAGAGGCAATCTTCGACGCGCGCTCGCCAGCGCGCACGTACTGTATACTGGCTCAATCGCCCAGACCATTCCAGTCCATTTGCCTAACGTAAAACAAGCAGTCCATTGCAAAAAATAACAAAAAATAATAATAATAATTAACAAGGAACAAGGGTGCAGTATTTCAGTTAATTCCGCCATTTCTCTGAACAAACGATAACGTTTAAAAAAATTGTTCTTTGACGGATAGTCTTTTGGTGTGTTCATGTGTGTGTACTATATGTGTGCGTGTGTGTGTGTGTGTGCGTGCGCTTCTTCATTTACATACACTGACCCACTCAGTTATCCGGCATTCCTCACACACCACGTAGCAGCACCAGTGGAACTTGCAGTTGCAGCGTTCGCTGCGTGTCTGCTGCAGGATGTTGTGGCCCCGGCCACAGCACAGGCTCTCACAGTTGTCCATGCCGAGGCTGGTCTTGTTGCAGATGCGGCCCTGGGTGCCCGTTGCGTCCGAGCCAAGGTCGCGCTCGCAGAAGTCCGGCGACTTCTCGAAGTAGACCAGCTCGTTGACGCCGGGCCGTCGCCGGTGGTGATTGTGGTTGTTGTGATGGTTGCTGTGGTGGTGGTGGTTGTTGTTGTTGTTGTTGACGATGTGATGGTGGCTGTTGCCGTGGCTGCTGTGCTGCGAGTGGTCCAGCTGGCCTGTGTTGCGGTTGTGTGCCTTGATGAGCGCCGCCACGTGGAAGCGGTCTCTGAGCAGCGAGCCCACCACACGGAACTCTGGGGTCACCTGCCAGCACGTCTTCAGCTGGCAGCTCCCCGACGTGCCGTGACACTTGCACTTCCTCCGCATGTGCTCCAACACCACCTGGGGGAGGGAGGGAGGGTTACCAAAGGTGAGATGAGATCAAATATGATTCTCCCATTGACAGATCATTGAAAAGTGTGTCCATAACACAAGCTTGTCATTCTTTTCTTAAGAGCTGTGCTACAGGAGCGCTACAGGAGCGCAGCGCGTCTAAGCAAACAAGACACATCCCGCGCTAGATAAGCCAGGTGGTCTGTTTCTGTGGATGTTTTACAGCATGCCTGGATCAAATAACAGTGATGGATGCAGGCAGTAGTGTCATTATTCATCTTTCTGGCATTTTCTAAGGACTTTTACCATCTCTCCACATATAGGGGAGAATTAAACAGAGAACTTCACATATTGCACATGCTTTAAGGGTGGTATAGCAGTATTTTTGTTCCCTTTTATTTTTAAGTAATGAAATCAAAGTAATGTCACACTCTCCTAATGACATGTTTGTTGGAATAAAACTATTAATAAATAAAATCATGGATTCAAACAACTGAATATGCTACTTGCCACAGGCATATTTTGGAGTTAGGATTGTGCATTATTAGCAAATTAGCAAAATGCAAGGAGATATTTGGTGAATTTGACAAAAGATGCATTAGCCTTACACGTATCTTACAAATCTTATTTGAAGAGACCTGGACCTAACAGACACAGCAAGACAACAGGTGATGATATCGGCATGCTAAAAGCAACAAATGAAAACGTTCCCTTCCCGAACTTCTTTACACTTCTTTACAAACAAACACACACATGCACACCAGTGCACATACTGTATGCGCACGTCAGCAGAAATCCTTCCCACGCGACATAAGCCCTGTCCATCCCTCACAACAATGTGCCCTCTGGAGGCTTGTGTGTGTGTGTGTGTGTGTATCATCACATGCGCTAAACTTTAAGATCCAATTACCAACAGGAACACCAGGCCACCCAGAGTACTGACAGATGCTGCAGCCTCCTACGCCCCTATCAACACGCACGCATGCGCACGCACACACAAGCGCACGCACGCACAGGCACACACACACACACACACACACACACAGTGACACACATATTTACACACAAACACACTCACAGGTGGATACTTCCCACAAAAAATACTCATGTTGGCTCTATTGGCCATGTCTAGCAAATATATGTGTGTATGCGTGCGCACACACACAAACAAAATTGTAAAAGCCTCCACCGGATAATGGACTTGTATGGTGGGGGATGTGTGCCATATTTGAGAAGATAAGGTAAAGGACTACTGTCAATATAAAGAGACTGAGCTTCTATTCAGGTGCAATGTGCTGTTCTCCTAGGGCACAGTGAGTCTTCACGCCTGTGTGCCTGTACAGTACATGTGTTTAGACACCTGTGTGTGTGTGTGTGTGTGTGTGTGTGCGTGTTATTCCTTAAAGCGTGACTCTCAAGAAGAACACTGCGATCGTTTTCCCTCCAAAAGAGAAATGCGCCGTCAAAGCCTCTCCATTATTTAACGATGATCCATTATGCATGGAGAATGACAGGAACGGAGGGAGCGAGAGAGAGAGAGAGAGAGAGAGAGAGAGAGAGAGAGAGAGAGAGCTGTCATGTTTCTGTTGAATAGAACAATTCACCTGCCCACTTCTCCTAAAGAAAGGTCGCTCTGGATGGTTGCCAAAAATGGATACCTCTCCCTCCCTGATGTTGTGCTTTTTCCTTGAGGGTATAGAGGTAACCTGTTGATGAATAGCTACGAGTGGAGGGCTTACAGTAGCTTGCGGGCAGCCAGTTTCCGCGCCCTGTCTGTGTTGTGGGGTTCCCAGGAGAATTAGTATACACATAGATAAGGCCAAGCACTACCTGGTTGAAAAGGAGCAGGATGAAACGCACTATGAATTAAAAAGTGATAGACCGCCATCTTAAATCGTCTCCAGGAGGACATAATGCCTTTCAATTTATGCGGCAAACACATAATCACACTCACACATACCTGAATGGTGTCAGGGGTAATATATCAAATGTATCTTTATTGCACTATATCACGTTGCACAATATCATACCAAAATGTTGCAGGAAGTATGCAATATTCTGTTTATTTAGTGGAGAGATGTGTCCGTTGGCTGTTTGGCTTAGTTGTGTTTGATTGAGACAGAAAAGTAAGATGTGTGGCTGAGGAAGCTATGACATAATCGATATCGAAGAGGAAACATTAGTGGCTAATAAGAATGCATCCTTGGTAGCTTGGAATTACTGTTGATGTCAGTTGAAAATGTGTTGTTTTGATATGTTATGAATTATATTTTGATACATATTCCCATAACCTGTGTTTTTACTTATGTGTAAAAATATCAAAATTAATATTGATATTGCAATTTTCATGATCAATATTGCAATATCAAATTTTATCAATATCGTGCAACCCTAGTTTACAGGTTGTGTAAATATGAGTTTATGTGATTGAATACGGTATGTATTTACAGGTATTTCCTTTTCTTTTTACAATGTATGACATTTTTAAGAAATGTAAACTTTCTATTGAGGAATAAAATACAAAATGTTGAATCCTTGGAACAATTCTCCACAGTGTATAAAACCCATGTGTGCAGTTGCCCATTGCGGGAGCATCCGGGCATCTAAGATGAGATGTGAATAAATATGTTAAATATGACAATATGTTTGTCTGTTTTTCAGATGGTAGAAAACATAAACTAAAGGAGCCAGAGAACAGTGGTCACCTAGACTGTGCTTGTTGTTTGCTTAAACTGACGTTATGATGATCCCACAAGTAGCACTGGAGTTGACTCCAGATTGCAGCATGAGGCTCCGTTTGTTACATGCCCGCTGCACATTGGTAAACGTGCTTGCCTTAAAAACACATACAGCCTGTAATCATGAAACTCTCGAACCCACTGAAACCTTAAAGACACAAACTGCAGCGGGCATCATAATTGCATCCATACTACGGCTGTGCAGCCACTGTGTGGCTGTGCCCTGCAGTACGTTCTCCTCTTGGCATAACAGAATAGCTTCAAAGGACTACAATTTAAATAAATGACAACGGCAAAAACCTACTGTACATTGTGCACCGTGAAGCCATTGTGTCTCAACAACCTGTCGGCTAACTCCTTCGGCTACAAGAGCAGTTACGTTTGATCGGTGGCATAGCTGTCTGTCCCGGCTGGAGGGCACGCAACAAACATGTGCATTCATGACAGATGTGCACACACGTGTCACCTAAGAGATTAACTGCAGGAATGGTTAAAACAGTGTGCTGGGGCACCGACGGGGTATTCTGTTCAGACAGCTAAACAACTGATGGTCTGTTTACGGCATATTGTGTTTAGTCAACCAGAAGCAAACTTGGGTTTCAACAAATTAAGGAGACACCTTGATTTGTGTATGATATTACCCTTCTGGACTCAGAGATCACCACCCTTACACCTGAGGTAGAATCCTCATTATTTCTCCTATAGCAATCATAGGCTCACATTGCTTTTACCTCACCCCGTTTAGATATGTTTCAAACATAAGCCTAACCTGGAGGGGGAAGGGGCATTTTAAATTCATACCGCATGACCGTGGTGACACAATACTTGAGAAGCAAACCATGCTGGGAACCGATATGCATAAAAGCCCATTGGTATAAATCTGTCAGCGTCACCATTACATGTTAGATGTAAACTGTAACGTCTGTTAAGTCCCGTCTAAAAAGCATTTAGCTCAGAAATGCACATACAAATGACCCCGCCCATTAATGTTCAAAGCAATAAAGGCTTGAGTTTAAGAGAACTTATCCTCAGAGCCACATGGCATGCTCCACACCCACCTTGAACAAGTAAACAGCTCCTGAAGCCTCATCAATTAAACACTCTCACAGGTGAAAGCTAGCGTGTGTGGAGAATGCCTCTGCTATTGACACATACGAGGCAGACATGCACGCACCAGGCCAATAATAGGCTATAGGAAATATGGGAGCTGTCTACTCTTGCTGTAGGGTAGAACATTTTGTACGAACTACAGTTAAATAAAAAGAAGGATGACGTGAAGGGTACCCGATGATACTGTAAGCATACACCAAGATTATGTAGCTTATAACCTATGGTCTACTTAAGAATTAAGCATTTTAAAATACAGGTACAATGCATATTTCAGCTGTTTTAAATAAGTGAAATTGTAATCGGTGTCAAAGGTCAATCATTTCACGCTGAACATTAAATGATTCACAATGGATTTTGGCTCATGACCAGAGATTATCGTCATTCATAAAGGTCAAACTTGATATTAATCTTGGCAAGATAATGTTAAGTGCATGTAAATTCATGCTTAAAATAAATTACAATAAACGGAAAACAAAATAAAGTCTTCAGATGATGATCATATTAGGGATTGTTTCTGCAGAGAGAGTGATAGCCAGTGAGAGACAAGAGATAATAAATCAATTGTGTGTGTGTTTATAGCACTGCAGTATACTGTATGGGAGACAAAGCGATTTATTGTGCCCTGCAGAACAGGAAGTAGGACTTAAGATTCTGACAACAAGGCCTCAGGATGTATTGGACTGGATAAGGAGCATCGGTGGGGGTGACCAGAAATGAAGAACGATGACAGATGGAGGAGGTTCTCATCAGATTACTGTTCTACTGTCCCTTCAACAGACTATTCACAGTATGTGTGCATGAATGTGTGTGTGTATGTGTGTGAGTGTGTGTGTGTGTTTCAGTCTGTGTACCTGCCAATCATGTGTCCAACTAGCAATATAATATCCTGGCCCAGTCAACAGCATCCATCACTATCAGTCACAGATTAGACTGTAAACAGTAATTTTATGTAACCTATCATCGACTACAGCATGATAGTCCTGGGAATGTGAGATAGACAGCTCTGTTTGAGATTTAGGGCTGTCTTTTAATTATGAAATGCATTATGTGTGCTGTCAACCGACTACTTGTTAATCTACAGTATATTTGATTTGCTTTCCAGGCAAACACAAAAAAACCTGCTGTGTAAAACATCCTTCAGAACTGTGTTTTCTTCTGTTTTTCGACCAACAGGACATGACTGTATGTGGGCATGTCACTACAGCACTGAACAATAACTAGCATACAAAACGGCCTTGTTTGTCCAAGCCATCCTGTTTTTACAAAACCACCAAACTGAAAGCAATGGGGGTCCCAAAGGCTGCGTTGAAACCAACGTTGCACACTTTCCTCTGAGTAACATATGCTATCTTACAAAGTACTTACACTAAGAGGATGTAATTGACTCCAAATTCATTGGTGGACAGCTAGTTAGAAACACACATCTGGTGAAGTTTAATTGGCTTGTGGAGCGAGACAGAGGCATCTATAAAACAACCCCAGACAGAGATCAAATAAGACACGTTGGTGACAGACCAGGACTGCAGGCTAAACAGTAGGAGAGAGTTAAACAACAGTACAGAGAAATGGAATACCGGTGGTGACTGCATTTGTTTATGTTTTGTTTGAAAACAGTAGCACTGAATATCCTAAAAAGTGGAAACAGCACAATTATAAACATCACTACTAGATTTTACTTCCATTCAAGCCAAACAATGTTTTATTATTCCTTCGACCTTCTAGAAATACATTAAGCAGGGCATCTTGTCCGGGTTAAGATAACCCTGAATTCCCGTACACTGTTAGGTAACATAACCAGAACCCTGTGTCTTAATGCCTTTATGTGTCAACACAACATTTTTGGGGATTTCTAAACAAGTGTCTATTCGTCCTGAGACCACTGTTCCTTCTCTTCGGAAAACAACAAGAGTCGCTTCGCCTGCATGTTGCCTTGTGTTTAACGGTTCAAAGACCATCTACTAAAGGACCATTAAAGCCAAGCAGTAAGCCGCGGCAATATCAAAGCACACAAACAAATCCCACAGCAGCACATTAAGCCCAGACATCACTTTAAACAAATCAAACGCCTTGCATCAAAAGAACAGTTAAACACAAGCAGACACACGCACACACACACACACGCAATATAACATCTCTCCACGTGTGTATGTGGGACTATGTATAGGTGTACTAACTGTTGATTGTAATGTCCACAGATCTAATTTTCAGTCTCTAATAAAATGTTATTACCAGAATAAGCATTTCCATCTGCCAAACTTTTACTATGTGTGTGTGTGTGTGGGGAGGGGGATTACATGCAGTATGTACTTTATATACATGCATGAAGAGATTAGGAAACTCTTGTGGAGGTTGAGCTATATGCAAGCATTTAAGTCTATAAGGGCCCTGTCTTACATCCCACGTAAACCGTGATGCTAGTCTCGGGCTTTGCTTTGCCACTGTCAGACCGACGCAGTTGTCATTTTCCTGTCCAGCGCCCACGTTGTTTAATTGCTCTTCAGCCCATCTGAGGGTCTGTGTTGGTCTTAAAATGAGGTGTGGTCAGGTGCATTGTTATCTTCAGGCGACGGACAGCGATGGCCCAATTGACCCACAAGAGCCTGGTCTGAAGTCAATGGCAGTGTACATTATGAATATAGCAGCCTAATATGTGCCAACAAAGGCACATGTTAGGCAACATGGGCACAACACACTTAACCTCTGCTTGGAATGAGCGACAACACACAAAGGTGCAAAGAATTATAAACAAAAACAATGTGAAAGATTATGATTGTGTATACATCGATATATCACAGGAAGCTTATGTGGGAGCTGCTGTTGCCGTAGTCGGTCTGCTCTCATGATTTGACTTCGCTCACGAGGAAAGAGAGATATGTACTTACGACTTGGCAAATTCAACGTTAAAATAGCATAATAGGTAATGGTAGATGACACTCTGATTGGTTAATTGTATGTTACGCCCGAAACACATCCTGAAGAGGTACAATCCTTTTGTTGTACCTGGCGCTGCTACCATTTCTTTCTGCTGTTAAACTAGCACGTCCTAAATTCACTTGGTTAAAACAGGGCTCTATGTGTTGGTGTACATGCATTAGTATTTCTAACAAAACTCCAATGGCTGCAGGACAGGAAAATATTCAAAATTAAGTATTTTCGAGTGATGCACGTTCATTATTGGGTCAGGCGTGAGTCATTCTAACAAAGCTATATGTTGCCCTATACCCACATCCCCATTAGCCGCGAGTGAGCCTACACGGTAATTACAGATAGTAATGTGCTTGCCAATGACATATCAAAAAGTTGCATAGCCTAGCATTGTCATCGCTTCCAAATGAACTGACAGGCTTCAACAGAGCACTGGCAAGGCAGCTCCAGTAGAATTGCGTTCATGAGCAAGCCAGCAGTTGTTTTGGAAGGCTTCATTTTTAAATGGATGGGAAGGTTAGGAAAATAATTTGCCAGGTTAGCAAAGTGATTCGGTGTTATTAGAAGCCACTATAAACATGTAGTCACATCGCTGAAATCGCTCCCATTAACTGTTATTGTTTGTGTGCCCACTGTGTCAATAACACCCCAGAGAACAAATTCAGGAAGCAAAATTAATTTTAGGCCAAGTCAGTAAAGCTGAGGCAGAGAATAATTTCCATGGTCAATTTAATGAACAACAACGTTATGTGCGATTGTTTGACACCCCTATGCCCCATACATTTGTAACAAGAAAGAAAAGTGACACAGTAGTTTGCAAAGAAGCGTACTCAAACAACCCATTTCAAGCAAATGCACTTTCCTCGTGGCTTTGTTTAAGATCCACTCCTCTCTCTCTCTCTCTCTCTCTCTCTCTCTCTCTCTCTCTCTCTCTCTCTCTCTCTCTCTCTCTCTCTCTCTCTCTCCCCACACCCTTCTGTGATGAACCAAAATGCACGCCACTTTGAGAGGAGTTGAAGTGGAGGGAGGGAGGGAGGGAGGAGGGGAGGAAGGGGCCAATCTCTTTCTACTTTCCGCCTCTGCGTTTGAAGTCTAAAATCTTTTGCAGGGTTTTAAACATCTGTTTCCAAACTGCCAGGAGCCACTAATTAGGGCTAAAAACAAGACGGGACGCCGTGAGAACCCCGGGGTGGGCATGAAGCGACATGCATGCCCCGCTTGAAAACCACCGCATTCCTCCACTTAAAGACTGCTTCTATGGGGGGAAGGAGGGGGGGGAGGTACCCAGTGGAGGTGGCAGGTCGGTGGGTGGGTGGAAAGAGAGAGGGGCAGGCATTATTCGGAGGCCCCACCTGTCAGTGTTTTCAGTTTGATTATGGTGCCTGCATACCTTTTGATGTCATGGAGGTGCCATGGTGTTCTATAGCAGGTCTATTATGAGTCATATAGTGGTCTGCTTTCTCAATGTCCGCCTCACTCTCTCCATCTTATCCTCTTTCATTCCGCCCCTGCACTCAAATGCTTTCCCTTTTCTCTGTCTTTATGTGATTCTGCATTGTTTATCTGTGGACATGATTTCATTCTTTATCAAACACTAACGCAACTAACTGTTTTCAGATATACAGTATTTTTGGTTAATGGAGTTCATTCCTAATACTTTACATGTTAAAAAAAGGGAATTGCTGTATGTCCAAACAAAATACTTTTCTCTTTATCACTGTTTGTGTCTTGGGGTGCTGGTGGCAACAATTGGAGCAATTTAGCTGTGCCAGCCTTAGCCCTAAATGCTGCATCAAGTCTCACACATCAGAAGTATTCAATATTGCATGTCCTTAGCACCGCTAAATCGGAGTCCATGGTTCTCAGCAGGAAACCGATGGAGTGCCTACTCCGTGTAGGGAATGAGACCTTACCCCAAGTGAAGGAGTTTAAGTACCTCAGGGTCTTGTTTGAGAGTGATGGGGACCTTGGAGCGGGAGATTGGCTGCAGAACCGGAGCAGCGGGAGCGGTATTGCAATCACTCTACCGCACCCTTGTGAGGAAAAGAGAGCTGAGCCGGAAAGCAAAGCTCTCGATATTCCAGGCAATTTTCGTTCCTACCCTCACCTATGGTCATGAAGGGTGGATCATGACCGAAATAACTATATCACGGGTACAAGCGGACAAAATGGGTTTTCTCAGGAGGGTGGCGGACATCTCCCTTAGAGATAGGGTAATAAGCTAATCCATGAGGAACTCGGAGTAGAGCCGCTGCTCCTTTGGGACGAAAAGAGCCAGTTGAGGTGGTACGGGCATTTGGTAAGGAACACCTCCCTAGGTACCTCCAGCTGGGAGGAGGCCTCAGGGAAGACCCAGGACCAGGTGGATAAATTATATCTCCACATTGGCCTGGGAACATCTCGAGATACCCCAGTCAGAGCTTTCAAATGTGGCTCGGGAAAGAGAATTTTGGGGTCCCCTGCTGGAGCTGCTGCCCCTGCGAACCGACTACGGATAAACGGATGAAGATGGATGGATGGATGTCTTAGTACAAAATACTAGTTTTGGCATTAGGGCATGTGACCATCATGTACATTTTTGGAATTGGAATTTGGAATTGGAAACTAAGCATTTTGTGCGTTCCTGGAGATATATTGGTTAAGTATTTTTCGGGCTTTCACTTATCTTTTTTCCTTATGCACATACACACACACACTTCTCCATCTCTCACTCATATTAGTTATTCAACTCTCTCTCTCAATTCAATTCAATTCAAATTACTTTATTAGCATGACGTAACAGTGTACATATTGCCAAAGTATTAT
>JAODLL010058257.1:0-18303 GCA_026546735.1 Forbesichthys agassizii | reverse complement strand
CTAGTGCCAGTCAACAACCGAGCAGCCGCATTCTGCACAAGCTGAAGACGTGACAGTGATGACTGACAGATTCCAAGATACAAGGAATTGCAGTAATCAATACGAGAAGAAATCAGTGCATGTATAACAGTTTCCAAGTCATTATGAGAGAGCATAGCATGTGATAGAGAACGTAACATGATTGGACCAGCTTACCTGTTGTCACAACTTCACATTTTGACTTCTACCAGGTCCTCAGGTTCCTGGTAAATGCATTTGCCGTGCAGCTAATGCTGCAATAATTGATCAAGTGAAGGTGATATGATAGACCTCTAATATGAGATCATTGGCTCATTATATATTCCACTGAGACCTAGCTTCTATCCATAACTACAACTGAATACAAGGCTCTAAGCATTACAACTATATACTGTAACTAGATCAAAGCTATTTTGATCCCACAATCTCTGTACAGTATTACTTACTGTATCAATCCACATCTTAGAGCATACTGTATATCAATGTTGCAGAAACCAATAAGAAGACAGGGATAAGAAAGAATATAAGCCATTTGTGTTTTCACTGCAGATGCTGTATGGGCGTCCTTGCTTGAACTGCTGTTATTAGTGAGTTGTCATTTGTAAGGTAGCTAATGGATTGACCCTATTAGTCAGATGCACAGTGCATTTCAACAGCTATCAGTCTGAGAGAAAGAGAGCAACCACACCACTGCCAAAGCCAAATAGGCTTTATGCATTATAGGCTACAGGCAACTGTGGCTGCTCTCTATATTACTCTGTCTCATGCTCCACTAAATGGTTCTCTAGCTTCTATCAGAATAATTAAATATGCTGTGATGTTTTTGTGCTGTGATTCCTCAGTGTTGGTTAGCGGTTTTAAAACAAATAAGATCTTCGTCTGGTCGTTATTCATGGTTAGAGTGGGCCGTCATTAAGAGTATGTTCACCAATACACATCGTCACATATACGATGTATGTATGCACCCAGCCACTGGCTCGGACACACCAGAATAGGTTTATATACCGTACATTTCTTTATTAATGAAACCATTGCGCTCCCTTGCCAAACCTTGAGCATGCATACGTGTAAAAATGTGGGCCATGTTTGTGTCAGGGTATAAGTGTGGAAGATACGTGGGTCAGGGCTGGTGGAGGGGGGCAATAGTGTGACTATAGCGGACACATCTTGTGCTCTAATCTTCCCTCCTGACAGCCAGAATCAGGTGAAAAATCCTCTTGGAGCGGAGAGATGCTGGAAGGGAATGATGAATGGAGGCCCCTCTCACTCTGTACTTTACACTTGTGACCTCCGTCCCTCTCGCCCTTCACTTGTATCCTCCCTTTGTTTCATCCTGTCCTCCTTATGTCTTAAATCCTCTGTCTTCTCTCCAATCTACATGTTGCACTCACTGGTGTGCCTCTCTCTCTCTCTCTCTCTCTCTCTCTCTCTCTCTCTCTCTCGTCACGTCCCATTATAATGTGGGATTGTAGACATGTACCTACGCGCTAATGTTTAAAATAAGTAAAAGCCTATAGTTGTGTTTGTGACTTTACATACAACACATAGTTTGTCTATTACATACTGACTGTGACCACTTAACATACTGTATGTTTTTTATACAAGTTGTCTTCTGCATATGCTGAATCATATTGTATACAAATAGTGTTGTGTTATGTTATGAAGATCTTCAGAATATGGGTGTGCAATGCATAAGGGTGACTCATATTTGTGTATGTCTACCTGCCGAGGGACTGTGGAATGAACATGAGCTAATGCGCTAAATCTCCTTGCTTTCATTGAACTTCACTTGTGGGTAGTTCTGGAGCATGACATTAAAACAATTTAAAAAAAGCACAGGGTCATAATGACCTGGCTGCTTGTTTACCAGCAAGCAAGGCAGACGTCGCATCGGATTGGATTCCCTATCCTCTTGCATGACCGTTGTGTGTGTAGGGAATAATCCTCATGGCATCATTGCCATGCATGTTGTTGTGTGTAGCGCAGGCACAATCCTGCAAAACAATCGTCAGAAACAGCAACAAGAGGCACAGCACATGTCAAATCCCCGCTGCCTCCTCCAACCTGTGGAGAGAGACAGAGGAACATAGAGAAACCTAGAGGTAGATTTTTTTTTTTTTTGATTATGTTATTTTTGTAACAGAGGGCAATGTGATATCTTCACTGGGACTTGGGGCTGGGAGCGGCAGGGCATTGAGGACTGGCACTGCAGTCTGCTGTCTGTGCTGGGGCTTGTCTAGTATATCCAAGGATAGCTGGATGGATAGTTGGATGCCACATGGTAGCAATACAGTATGTGCTACGTGAAGTTTTAAATAAAGGTAAGCTACAGGTTCCGACTCATAGGTGCTTTCCTCTTGAGCTCATGGGTGTGATGGGGTGTTGGTGTATCCTTAGTGAAACGAGTGAATACACCAGTGCTCACCGCATACATCACATATTTGATAAATGTGCTTGACACAGGCATCTGAGAACGTTTTTTGGCTCTGAAGTCAGTACTCCAAAATGTTGTTTTGCGTTGAAGGAATAACTCCTTTGCCAGGCAAGCTGTGACTAGCAAGATACGAAAAAATAAAAAAAGTTAACGAGACATTGCATCGACCTGGTATCCACAGAGGGAACACACAACACAGGATAGGACAGGATAGGATATTTAAAATGTACATTTTGTTCTAAGTCCTCCGTCCTGGTTACCTAGGTAACCACATTAGGCAAATAAATGAAGGTAATGTCACCGAGGGGAAGGGCATTCCTCTCTCACCCCCCACCAATTTCCCCCTCCCCTTTCCCTCCCTGTTGATCTCTCACTGTCTGCATCTCACCCTCTCTCTCTCCCTCACTCTCCCTCTCTCTCCCTCTCTCTCCCTCTCCCTCACTCTCCCTCTCTCTCTCTCTCCCTCTCTCTCCGTCTCTCTTACTCTTGCATCTCATTCTCTCCCCCCTCTGGTAATCTGCCTGGCTTTGCCCCCCCCAACCATACAACAGGCTTCCTGACAAGCATTGCCAACAGAGGAGCAGGCACTGCACGTTCCCGCGTAGCTCCACTCGGCAGAAGGCTGAGGAGAAGACAGGGACACACACTTGTTTTGGGAAGCATATCCCACTTTTTTGGGTTCTTTATGGGGTGGGGAGGGGGTTTGTTGACAGAGGCCTGGGGCAGAGAGGAGAGGGCTTTCCCTTCCAAGCCATCAGATACTTTTGTACTATTTTCTTTTTACAGAATTGAAATAGCATTCCTGGCTAAATGGCTAAAGTAAGCTAACAAGCTGATCCAGTGCAGGTAAAGTGGGACATACAGTTGGACAACCTTGTCGGACTTGACTTGGCCTGGCGTATAGCCCGGCCCGGCTGGGAAATGTCACAGAGTGGTCTCCCAAGATGTTGAGTCTGGATGGTCTAGAGATGATTGCTGTGCTGGTGGTCATGGGCCTGTTCATTAAGGTCCTGGAGCAGTTTGGGATGTTTGAGCCAGTTGGAGGTGAAGGTAACAGACTCATCATTTTAAAGGTTTTTCAGTTGAACAATTAGCAAATGTGGTGTTAGTGTGTGTGTGTGTGTGTGTGTGTGTGTGTGTGTGTGTGTGTGTGTGTGTGTGTTTGTGTGTTTGCAGTGCTTCTGCTGTCCTCAGTGGGCTTCAGGTATATCTGAGGGTTTAAGTTTCCAGTGCGTCTGTGGGCGAAGTAATGCACTCTTTCACACGTACACACACACACACACACACACACACACACACACACACACACACACACACACACACACACACACACACACACACACACACACACAGTAATTTTAGCTGTCTGTGAGACCTGCTCCCTCCCCTGGGGTGTGTGCATTTACCCTATAATCGATAGCACTATGGCCAGAGCAGGTCTGAGTGCTGTTGTCTCACTGAGGGAATGTCAGGCCTACTCTCAATGCTCTCATTAATAGTGAAATGCCTGACTTGCTATCTCAAGCAAGGCCGGGGGACCATGTTGAATGTGAAGCAGAAAGCTCGCAAACCACTGAGGTAAACAATGGCACACCGACAACCTTATGAGTTTAACATCCAGCCCTCGACTTCATCCAAGCCTCATAGGGACCTTACTATGCCTAGTACAAATGAACATGGGACATCTGATCCAGCTCTTGTCTGCATGAGAGGGATCTCTCTCTGCTCTGTTTGTCTGTAGAGAAATACAACGTCTAACTATTGTGTCTCTATTGTGTCCGTTGGAAATTATGCAGGAGTCAAGGTGTGCCAGCTCAGCTCTGTTGTTACAAAAAAAACACATAATGAAGCGCACCCCTTTCCTCGGGACCCTTGCCGCTGATCCCTTTGCCATGGTGCTTGCTTGGTGTGCAAATGCATGCACAGGCACACAAACAAACATAACCGTGCTCATGGGCCTACTGCCAATGTGTATTATATTTGCGCGCTGTGAGTTATTCTTTGACATATTTTACCTTTATTGAAATGGATTGTGTTTAAATTTGTGTGTGTGCTGTGTGTGTGTGTGTGTGTGTGTGTGTGTGTGTGTGTGTGTGTGTGTACCAAATCGCCTGTGGGTACTCAGGATAATGACTTCTCTCTTTAATTAAAAAAACTTTCTTAAATCTCTTTAATATCTGCCAAGTCAGGCTTTACACTGAAGTGTTGGCATTGTGCATATGTGTGCGATTGTGTCTGTGGCCTTGTGTTCTTAGGATCCTTGAGTATGTGCCATGTGTTCAAGTATGATTTAGTATGTGTCTGGTGCACTGTGATCTACTTTATATTGGCCAGATAGCTCTAATATTAAGGGTTTCCCTACAGAGTAAATAAGAACTTGCCTCTTATTAGATCAGATGCAGCAAATGTGAATTTAAACATGGTGAAAATATTTCAAGGTGAATTGAATCGCCGCAGTGCTGATCTTTCATGTGTCCTATTGTTTCACTAGATAATGATTCACCACTGGACTGACAAAATACCATGAAATAGTTGCTCACATAATCTAAAGACTTTCAGGAGTTAACTAGCGATAGACAGAGTAAGACAGACACCCAGAGTCCCCCCAACACACACACACACACGCACACACACACGCACACACACACGCACACACGCACACACATTGGGGATGAATGAATGTGTCTAACATTTTGTCTTGGGTCTGTTTTGTATAGTTTCCATGTCAAGATGACTGATGATTTAAATGCTATGACTAATAACCTGAGTGCTCCCCCATTGAATTACATTAGAGGGAAGTTGTAGAGCACTATGGTATGTTCCTGGCCAGAGAAAGATAGTATAGCTGAGTAACGGAGTAGTGTAACCCATTAGATTTTGACATTCAGTAATATTATTAGTATTACAGTTATTTCTTTAATTAACGTGCGTTACTGGTCACAGTCCGTGAATTCAACGATTGGCTAAAGCCTTGAAAATAATACAAATAGATGCAACGTTAATTTCTGCGATTTTGGCACACTGTGTTTTCCTTTGATCTATCTTGCGACTGGGACACTAAAAGGTAGATTTCTGTTTAGCCAGACGTATCGCGTAGGCAAAGCGCGTTCGGAGAACTCGAGTAAGAAACAAGAGTGAGTCTTGGATTGTCTTTTGAGAATGCAAATTCATGCGGTTGCAAACTTATTATATTGTCCTTCCTGATGTTAGCTGTAAGCGGCTTACAGTACTAGCGGGAAGACGCAGAAAATAAGAAAATGCCACTGCATTGTACATCTCTGCCAATGTTATAGGAAAGATTGTGACGAACAGGCAGAGAGGGAGAGAGAGAGCAATAGAGAGAGTGAGTGAGAGAGCGATAGAGTGTTTCCTCCGTAAAGGCTTAGAGGTTCTGAATCTGTTTGTGTTCTGCTGTGTATGTGGATACAGTAAGCTATCTTGTATTGCCATTTTTGAGCACGCATCAATGTGGAAATCCTTGTCAATAGTAGGGTTGGGTATCGTTTGGGTTTTTTCACAATTCTGGTTACAAATCGATACTTTTAAAACGGTTCCGGTTCCTAAATGGTGCCTGAACCGGTTCTTAATCATTTGTTTATTGCTGTTCATTATTATTCATATTTTTAAGATTCACAGTAATTTGTTGACTGTTCTTATGCCGCCAGCGCTGGCATTTGTCATGTTTACACTTTAGCAAGGCAACGACCGTATATAACAGGACTTATTGATAACAATAAGCCATGTAACTTTGTCTCTTGAGATAAACTTTGCCTTCAGATGAACAATAGTTGGCCTATGCAAACAGATTTTCTCTGCGCATTTTTATTTAAAAAAGATATTGACACTCAATGTGTGAATGTCGAGTAACTTGACATCTTCCTCTGGCACTAAATACAATGGACAACCACACAGACGTGCGGCATCTGTAGGTAGTTTACCATGACAGTTTATACAGTAGCTACAGTCTCTAGATTAAAAGAATAAAAGGTACGAGTGAACTTTTTTTGCGGCACAAACTCAAGGGTACCTTTCAGTAAAGGTTCCAGTGATCCAGTCCTAGTAAATACATATGTAGTCTTATTTTTCGCCACGCTGTTCCTCCTTAGAATTAAATGTTCTGACAAAATTCTTTCTGCTTACAACCGCACATGCATGCCCAGTGTACCTATAGGCGACACGTGTAAGTATCAGATAATTATATGAAGCTAAAACACATATTATTTTAGTTTTTAAAACTAAAACGTGTAATGTAGATTTTAGTCTAAGTGGCACCAAAATGAGGCACCGAAATGTGCGCTTTATTTCAGTCCGGTAGATACCGATCATATTGGCACCGGGTTTCGGGACCCAACTCTAGGCTATGATCGGCTTTCTTTGAGTTCCTACTGCTGTTCTATACACACTAAACACTTTATCCATGTAATCCTTAGCTGTCTCACAGTGTTCTCATTTTTTGGCATGATTATTACCTAATCTTTTAGTCCCATTTGAGGCAAACATGCCAAATAATATCATGCCAAAAATGTTGGTTTCACTATGATGTAGACTATGAACGTTTGCAACTTTGCAAACCATGCAAACCTATCTCAGACATCTTATAGAAAATTAGACTGTAGCCTATTTATGTGCATTGTAGGCTGTGTACTTTCAAACGCTTAGCATCCAATATGTGCCATATTAGTCTCCCATGTTAAATTATTAAAAGTAATACTAAAAGTAATACAATATGTAATATACTACTTAGAGAGAAAGTAGAAAAATTAATAATGTAACTTAATTACACTACTTTTACTGAACAGTAATACGTAATATATTACTTTTTGAAAATAACTTCCCCAACACTGATCAAATGTAATTTCACTCATACTTTCACAGCTGCCAGTGCAACTATCAATCTGTAAGGTACTGTTTTGAAAAAAATGTTTTTAATGGTAACCATCCATGGTTACTATTACTGCGAGCCTTATGCCACAAAATGTCTAACCCTTACCTGCTTCTAAATATTTCTAAATCGCTGTAGTTGCTTTGGATAAAAGTGTGTGCTAATTGATCTCTATGGCATCCAGCCACTGGTACTTTATGGTTTCACATTAAATAGTTGGCATTAGACTTAATGAGTTGCCTCTTCACATTTGAACAGCGCTACTCACTAAGTAATGTATTGCATTTATTTCCCTAATTAGCTCATACAGTACATAATGTGATATATAGGTACTGTTTGGCACTCCAGTAAAGCCTATTAAGTTGTACCTGACTTCAGGTGGACCACAGACAAATACATACTGTACAGACAATACTGTAAATAAAACATTTTCTAAAATATGTATATGTATATGAATGCAGCAATTACAAAATGAAATAATGCCCAGATTCCAAGTCAATACCGTCTGAGTTAATGCATTTCTTTACAGCGCCTGGACTACAAACACTTCGTCACACTTTCATCAGCTTTTTGGAACAGCGAGCCCATTGGCTCAGAGCTCAGGGGTCACTGTTCTCTAAACCCATTCCACAATAAAAAAACATCACTGCAGCCCAATATATTAGTGCATAAACGACGCCAGCGCTTGGCTGAGAGCATACAGCATAATATAATTGCGCAGACTATGTTCAAGAGATCACATTAAATACACATTATCTTTGTTTAAACCAAGTCGATTTGTGTGTGTGTGTGTGCGTGTGCATGTGCGTGTGTGTGTGTGTGTGTGTGTGTGTGTGTGTGTCAGAGTTTGTGCGTGCATGTGTGTGTGTCAGAGCGTGTGTGTGTGGGTGTGTGTGTGTGTGTGTGTGTGTCAAAGCGTATGTGTGTGCGTGTGTGTGTGTGTGTCAGAGTTTGTGCGTGCATGTGTGTGTGTCAGAGTGTGTGTGTGTGTGTGTGTGTGTGTGTGTGTGTGTGTGTGTGTCAGATTGTGTGCAGGTAATGGTAGCACTGTAATGGAAGGGCAATCGTTGAGCTTAATGGTCCAACAGTGGTACAGTGTAATCTCCATCACGGCAAGGTATTGTGATACCATATAATGCTGTGCAGACCTGCTACTGCTTCAGAGGATATCTGTTTACTGTGCTATTGGAGGCTGCAATGGCGATGAGATGAGAAGGGAAAGTGCCTGCAAATGGCTCGGAACGACCCATCACATGCACACACACACGCACACATGCACGCACACACATGCACAAACACACATGCACACACACGCACACACACACATTTTAGACTAATTTTAAGGCACAGTCATGCATCAACAAATCTTATGGAACATGGAATACACAATATACATATACATAGACAGTATGAGTGTTTGAATGTATTACTGTCTGAGTGTGTATATTTCAATGTCTGTGTGTGTGTTAAAGTATGGTCCATTAGAAGAAGTTGCACATTCCAAAGGGGAGACACTGATAAAAGCCTGTTCTGAATCACGGCTGGGTCCCACATAAGTCAGTAGAAGAGTACTATTGGCTGTGTATTACCAGTGGACGTGGCTACAATAAGTACTGAAACACTTCTGTTGGAGCAACAGAAGACTATGTGCTTGTCGTCCTTGTCATCCTGGTCCCAGTCTGGCAGCTGGGAGCTGCTAATGGGATGAAACGTGGATAGTGGACACTCAAAACGCCAGATACAAGACACTCCATGTCTCTCTCTCTCTCTCTCTCCATCCCCAAAAACTCTCTTGTGTCTGTCCCACAGTCGTCATAGGGTGCTTTTATATATTTCATAGTTATTTCTGTGTGTGTGTGTGTGCGTGCATGTGTGCGCGTGCGTGCGTGTGCGTGTGCCTGTGTGTGTTACATGGCTGGCATTCTGTGCTTTTGTGGCTGTCAACTTGTTGACATGCTGGTGCTACTTATCCGAAGGTGTCTGCAGAAAGTGAATGCGCTGTTGAACACACATACACACACATCTCTTTCTTCTATCCTCATAATGTTCTTGTGTGTGCTTTTTCTTATTGTAATTAATTGCTTCACCATTGAGTGGCTCATTCAGTGTCCCTAGAGTTGCTTAGTAACACCATCTCTGCTGCAGCCTGGATTTGGATGCAGGCATGTGCAAACGGACACCAGCTTTCCTTTTTGGTCAGTTACATTACTGTAATACTCTAAGCTTGCTGAAATATTTCAGCATTGATGACTAATTAATGCAATCAATATGAATGCTTTTCAATTTATGTTGTCACCAGCTAGCTTTGCTGATATCAAAATAATTAAAAATATATTTTGGCTGAGTGTAAGCAAATTATTTTTCTTTGCAGCACGTACTGTATCAAAAAGGTTTACTTTAGGGCTGGCCCCAAATACTCGACTATTTGGGTATTTGTTCGTTGGGTATGCATTACATTTAAAAGCATTTATATTTGTTTTTTCACATGTATGCATGTTTTCCCGTTACTTTCCCCATATTAACCCACATTTTCCATATAAACCCACATGACTCTGTGTCATCGACACAATCGATTGCAATTGGCTCTGTCTGTAAGAAAAGGGCGGGGCTAGTCATTTAACACATGCTCTTATTGTCTAATATATGTTTTGGACGTGTCAATTGACATGTCAATCAAAAGCGGACAGTTTGAGTGCATGGCTATGTTTACACGTGTGCTATGAATGGAAAATGACATCTGCCGGCTAATATAAACAGCAGGCCATGCAGCATTTATTAATTTAATGTGTGTTAATTTAATGTGCCAAAGTAACAAGATCATTTTGGATCATTTCAATCGGATCGGTGGACTGAGTACTGTTATTGTGAGTCTTCATAATGTAAGTGAATAGTTGACTTTGAGATACGCGTTGATTGTACTTACTGTTGTACAGTTATGTGTACATATTGAAAACCCGCAAAACGGTCCTGCCACCCAGTTCAATTTTTAACAGGTTATGAAACATTAATAACGGTTTAGTGTTTTTAATGGTGATTTTGAGAACGAGTATTTGAACACTTTTTTGGAAATACATCAAGAATTTGAAA
The DNA here is from genome assembly GCA_026546735.1 of Forbesichthys agassizii. NCBI lineage: Eukaryota > Metazoa > Chordata > Actinopteri > Percopsiformes > Amblyopsidae > Forbesichthys > Forbesichthys agassizii. The sequence goes on along the minus strand of JAODLL010058257.1, from coordinate 7,882 downwards.
CATTTTACTTTGATTATGGTTATTTTACTCTATTCTTAATTATGAATTTTTACAACTATAATAGAAGGCAAACAATGGCATAATAATAATAAAAATAATAATAACTAATAATATCCAATAATAAATGCTATGTGCATTTTCCGTTTGTCCCTTACTAGCAGTTGTTGACTCTTGCTATACTAATTGTTTTGCTATAATAAAACGTACAAATGTGCTTTTAACAGCAAATTTTTACATTGGTAACATTACTGAGTATCGCCCACTTACAATACTGGGTACTTAAAAAAATTGCGCGGAAGCGATAGCATTTCCTGGAGTAAGGACTACATTTCCCATAAGCCTCACTGCCTTGTCAAAAAGAGCTACATCAACTCTACGGTGAAAGAAGGGCAGTAAAACTTCAATTAAAAAACGTGGTAGGGGTGCACAATATATCGATTCGTTATTATATATATATTATCGTTATAGCAATATCACATTGCGCAATATCATATTGAAAATGTTGCAGGAAGTACAATATTCTGTATATTTAGTGGAGAGATGCATCCATTGGCTGTTGGCTTAGTTGTGTTTGTTAGCTAGCTAGTTGAGTAGAAGGATGTGTGGCTGATGAAGCTAATGGCATAATAGAGATCGAAGAGGAAACATTAGTGGCAAAATAGAATGCCTCCTCAGTAGCTTGGAATTGCTGTTGTTGTGCCAGTCCAATATGACTAAGTTGAAAATGTGTTGATTTGATATGTTATGAACATATTTTAATGCATTTTCCCATAGCCCCTGTGTTTTTACTTATATGAATTATTAGACATTTTTATATATTTTTTTTCTTTTTATTAAGAAATTAATGTCAATATTGCAATTTTCATGATAAATATTGCAATCTCACATTTGATCAATATTGTGCACCCGTAGTCTGAGGTAAACTCACAAAAATGTTATGGTTTTACAGTAATTCAAGTGCTGTGAATCAATGCATCTGATTTTGCTGCAAATCCTGGTTGCAAAAATTTAGATTCATTATTAATGGCATATTGTATTATGTCAGATGAAGTACATCACAATTAAGAATAATTGGGTAATAGTGGAACATTCATATTACCTTTAATGTGGGAATATTTATTTTGTTTAGACCACACAACCGATTAACACCGTACAATGTACCGAATACAAGGATGCTTCAGATTGTATGTAATGTTTAGAGTCTACCATAGTTTTAGCTTTAGCTTTATCATAATGACAGTCATTAGTATTGACATTGTTTATGTGTGTGTATGTGAGTGAATGTGTGTATGAGAGATAGAGAGAGAGAGAGAGATGTTTGCTAATGACTCCTGATCTATCATTACCCTCCTTTTATTAGACCCACTGCAGCCAAATTAAAACAAAGGACAGGCACAAAGAGAGATATGTTGGAGATGGAATTAGGCTGAATGTCTGTCCTGCTACTGCCCCCTTCAGGCATAGTAGCTAACTTCAGTAAATATGGCGATACACAAGTAAATCATTGATTATTGTAAGAGAGTGGCCTTGCGTGTCCTTGCAAACTTGCCTGTGAGAATACCAAACAGGGATGTGATACAAGAATAACATTCCAGATTAACTGGATTTTCTCTAATATACAGTATGTATTGTATATTACCTAGATGTGCAGGATTTAAGACATGTTTATAAATAAACATAACATCTCACCTTAGCGTGAGTACAGTATGTGATCAAAACTAAATACATTTGTCAGCTCTGTATAGCTGGTTCTTCTCCCTAAAGAATTACTGATGTGTTTTTGTCCTAGATCCCGGCATTAAAAATACCCTCAAAAGCTACAGTAATGATCTGCGCAAATGGATGTATTCCTTCACTTATCTAATTGGAAACATGCAAGCCAATTTTGAACACCATTTGTCAATGACGACCTCTGTGCCTGCTTCACACACACACTCACGCACACACACACACACACAGACACACGCACGCACACGCACACGCACGCACACACACACACATGCATACGCACACACACACACACACAGTAGCACTAATATTCACTCAGACATATCCCCCTCCCCTAACCCGTCCCCTTTCTAGAGAATTTAATCAGTTTTGAGAGAAATAATTGTCCAGGTAGACATCTAAATCTGGAGATATTTCAATTATACTGTGTGTCTGCCTTCAGGCAAATATCCTATGCTAAGGGATAATCATCTACTGTATGTATGATTAACCTATCACACATGCGCACACACAGAGAGAGAGAGAGAGAGAGAGAGAGAGAGAGAGAGAGAGAGAGAGAGAGAGAGAGAGAGAGAAAATTATTTTCAGGCCCAGGCCAGACATAACAACCTAGATCACCAAATAGGAGAGGGGTGAAGTTGAGTGAGAGGAAGGGAGAAGCTGGTGAAGGGCTCAGTGTGTCTGTCTGGTCACTAATGATACCCAAACACAATCAGCTAGCTCTATGGCTACTGCATGCAGCCCTGGGGGAATACACACTGCCCCCAGGGCCATGTTATCTCCACAACAGTTCATCTGACTGACATTTCACCTGCACAATTTTGACGGCCTGGATCAGAGGCGTGGTGGACCCCTAATGAATAAGAATAGTCAAAATATGATTCTTTTCTGAGCGCAGTGATGAATATTAAGCCCTTCTGCTGTATTGCCCCAATTGTATTATTATTATTATTATTATTATTATTATTATTATTATTATTATATTTAACTAAAAATATTATAGTTTCAGTTGCTGCTATATATTTATCTGTCCGTCAATCAAAACTCTTGCTTAATTTCTCTCTCTCTGCACTCACCAGTACCTCCACCCCAATATACCCCTTTCCTCTCCCCCTCTCCTCTGCTCCCTCCAACTCATCCATCTCCCCTCACTCAGTCCTGCCACTGACCCAATTCTGCACATGGGAGGGAAACAGCAGGGAGGAGATGAGCAGTAGTGAGGTGAGAGAGAGAGAGAGAGAGGGAGAGAGAGAGATTTTACAGTCACTAGCAGAGAGAGAAGCGGCGGGAGCCCAGTTGGAGAGAAAAGAAAAGAAAACAATCAGCACCTCCGGGACAAATTGGGCGTCCTCCAGACGTCACCTGCGACTCAAACAGACCCTGACAGCCCCGGGACCACGAGGGGCGGGGCGGGGCAGGGTGGGATCCCAAACACTTTACCCTCGAGACAACAACGGTCGCCCTGACGTTGAGACGCCGCTCGTGGAGCCGGCATGGCAGAACACTGGCATATAGTGGGAGACTGAGCACACGCACATACACACACGCACACACGGGGAGCTACAGGTTCCCTGGGCTGGAAGTTTGCAGCCAGCGGGGGTGCTGTGGGACGGGAGAGAGGCAGCGAGAAGAGAGAGGACGAGGGGAGCTATGCAGCTGTTCTTCCAGGAGAAATGGGAGGTGGAGGGGCTGCAGACCGTGGGTATTCTGCTAGTGGTCTGCAGCTCCCTCAAACTGATGCACTTTCTGGGGCTGATCGACCTCTCCAGCCAAGGTAAGAGAGAGAGAGAGAGTTAAAAACAGGCAGAGAGGTGACTGTGACTGGGGATAAACATTAGCATCAACTTATGCGTGTGTGCGTGCGCGTGCATGCGTGCGTAGGTGTGTGCACATGTGTTATACTGCAGGGCAGGAGACATTCTACATGACACTGGGTTTATTATTCTCATGGAAATAAGCATCACCGTTGTCACCTCATCATAGACGGGGCTCCAGTGTGTGGGTGCACCAGAGGGATATTTATACCTCACTACGGTTTCAAGCATGTAGTCAGTGTACAGTTGCACTTGAAATGAACACAATACATCAACAGCATTAGTAGCAAAATATAGAGCTTTTACAGCTGACAATGACAAAAAAATACAAATGATGTATTATTTTACACTGTTATTATGCCCACATTTACGTAGTAGCAAAATTACTACACATTCACATTATGTGAATGTATTAGTACATACGGTGAAAGATGGCCTCATTGTTTTCACATAACGAAGATAAAACAGTAATACCAAGAGTACTAAACCCGAACACCAAACAGCGTCAGAGAGAAGAAACGCAGGTAATGATGATCTTAAGCAAAACCTGTGCCTCAGAGCCCTCTGTCTCTCCACAGAGACAGCCAGCAGTAAGCAACTATACTCACAACACATTATTCATCTACGACACTGTTTATTAACACATGGCCATTCCTTTCCAAACTCAGCCTGAAACGTTCCATATGTATTTGTTTGTATGTCCTTTACTGTTTATTGAACGTAGCATCACTGGGACCCATCACCGTAAAATGTCAGGTATAAATAGGCACAGTCTATCAGTACACATGCATATAATATTCAGCTGGACCTGTATGCTATAGAAAATAGCATTTTCATGCTTGTTTTTTGGTACTTCTATTATGGCCTTCGTCCCTCAGACTGCTGGAGCCCTGCTCAAGGGGGTGATATCTCTGTTACTATGGAAACGCAGAGGCATGTGTAAGTGCATACTTGAGAGCAGATATACCAGTGTGTGTATGCTCTCCTCCACGTAACGATTGTCATCTGAGTGAAGTGTGCAGAGTGAGATATGTTACGGGCTGACTTGCTGCCGAGTGCATGTTGCGATTGCAGTCGCACGGACTGTGGATTGCCGAAATAGTCCTCACCTCATAGTGTGTTTTCTCACACAGGTTTAGAGTTGCTTGATCGCAGGTCTGAGGAGATGAACGTGCGAGTAGCTGTTTGTGAACCAACAGACGGGTTTCTGAACTCACGGTGGTTTTCCAAGGTCCCACCTGATGTGTTGATCTTGTTGGCGTGTTGCCTCGGTAGTGAGTGCGAGCAAAAAGAATTAAACTGATACTACTGACACCGTTGGTCTCCCATCCCCGAGCCAAGTCAGCACGCTACTGAAAGACGGCACGTTTTGGACTTTGGCATGTGTGTGTGTGTGTGTGTGTGTGTGAGTGAGTGAGGGAGAGAGAGAGAGAGTTTAAAATGCAGCATGTGTCTAACTCCTGTGTTATGGTTGGTAATTGCAGGTAATCCCTCAACCAGTCAAAGCAAAAAAACCATAAAGCAGCGGTTCCTCAAGCTGCTGCCGTGCTGCGTGCCTACAGTTGTACCCTCGATCAGTGAACGCAAGTGACCTCTGCCTCTCTCTCTGTGTGTCTCCATGTCCACAGCAGCAACGTGCACCTGCTGCGCACACACACACAAACACAAGTACATGCAAGGCACTGTCACACATAAAACCTCACACACACACAAATACATGCAAGGCCACAGGCACAGTCACACATAGCACACCTAAAAGCTCACACAAACAAACACACACACACACACGCACATACAGGCATTGCTATTTGATTGTGTCTAACGGTCCTGTTTGCCCATTTGTTGATTGAAGTGTATATTAGACATGTGTGTGTGTCTGTGTTTGTGTGTGTGTGTGTGTGTGAGAGAGAGAGAGAGAGAGAGATAGAGAGAGATAGAGATAGAGAGAGATAGAGAGAGAGAGAGAGAGAGAGAGAGAGAGAGAGAGAGAGAGAGAGATGCAGAGTAACAGGAACAATCTACCTGGCTCCAGTCTGAGGGTGCAAATTAGGTTAAGTGAGGTTGCAGTTATAATGTTGGGGTGTATGTGAGGGTGGATGTGGGGAGGGGAGGGGGGGATACCTTTACTTTCTGTGTTTACGTGACTTGATTTGGCAAGACTTTTTGTTTTGTTTTGGATAATTTATTTGGGAATGTAAAAATGTATGGTTGATTCTTCTTTGCTGGTACTGTTTTGTTTCTTTGCTAGAACATTATTACGTTATTTGAGACATCAGTATGTAATCAGGCGTTAATAATAGAAGGCTAGTATTTAAAGTTTGTCATCTAAGTATGTTTTATGGTTGTCAGTTAGGTCTAATTTTAACTCATTAACGTTAACTAATACAATTGTAATATTGTATATCAGCAATTAATTATACATTCAGTAGTATCCAGTGTATACGTTGGTTCTTATACACTGATGAGCCAAAACATTATTGTGTTTTCATAATGGGGTTAGCATGGGATCTCTGACTAACAGCAGGGTAATGAAGTGTGTGTCCGGACGCATCCTCTTGCAAACATCATTAAAATGTTCTGCCACTTGTACCACAGTAGCCCTTCTGTCGGTTGGTTGCTCTTAGTAAGCTATTGCAAATGTAAGCTGATACAATTCAACAAATATCTCTTTGCATTTCACAAGCTTATAGCCTATGTTACTATTTAATAATAGGAACATAGACAAAGTGGTGAACACCGCTCAACATAGCGTAACATGCGCAACATGTGCATTGCTTCACAATGCATCTTGATGTGAGGCAGCGCCGCGGGGGACCGCTGAGCGATACTGTTTTGATTTGAGCTCGAAGCTAGCAAGAATGTCTGACCCCACCTTTATACAGCCTAGATGCCACCGCTGACTTGGAGACCACCTAAAATTATCCCAGAACTTGACATGTGCCTTCTTATGAGGTAATCAAGATTATTTGCGTCACCTGTGAGTAGTCATGTTTGGGCTCATCAGTGTACTGCATTGTGGATTTGCATGAATGGGTCCAGTTAGTGTTACAAGTAGTGTGCGTGTGTTTGTTTGTTTTTGGTGACGGCAGGTGTGTCTGTCTTACAGACAGCATAGAAGATGACTTTGAGCTGTCCACCGTGTGCCATCGCCCGGAGAGCATGGATAAGCTGCAGGAGCAGACCAAGTTCACCAAGAAGGAGCTGCAGGTCCTCTACAGAGGCTTCAAAAATGTAGGTCTGGCCAAGGGGGGAAAGGGTGGGGCTGGGGGGTGCTTATAAGGCGAGAAGAGGAGCTCAAACTAAATACACTGAAAAATCTTGTGGTTGCATGATGATACATCACAAAAACTATATCTAACTCAATGTGATCATCTTGTTTTTAAATTTAAAATCTGTTGGCAAATCTAGTGACTTAATTTAAGTAATTGTGAACATATTTTAAGAAGTCTCAGCAAGTAAATTTCACTTACTGTTCTGGCAGCCAAATGTATCAAGCTCATAAGCTCATAAGTAATATTTTGCACTATTTAATAGGGAATTCTTGCCATGTAAAGTTAACCGTAAAGTAAATTCCTTTCACGTTGATGTGCATCTTCAAGGTTGAAGGAATACGATATTTTAAAACCTGTTATTAACGACTGCCCCCACACGCGGGGGTGCACCCCCCACTACCCTATTCAAAAGATTTTTTTTTTATATATATAAATGTCCAACAGTATTATTATACAAGTCTGGATAGCCAAGCCTCTCGCCTAGCAATGTAATCTAACAACCATTGCCCAAATGTAAGCATTTTTCAAAGTCAAGCAGATTAAAACAAATATCGAAATAATTCGTACGAATTATCGCGATTCATTGCCATGACGCTCGTAAAATATATATATTTTTTAAATCATGTTGTGTGATTTATCTGATATTGTCAGAGAGAGTGCATTTCCGTGGTTCTAATACTGTTCTCCCCTTGCCGGTAGCAGCATGCCATAGAAAGATATCTTATAAACAACGAGACACGAATTATACCTTTAGAATTAGAAATTGCGCTATGCGCCTTACCTGTACTGCGTTCGCTGGAAAAATCTACCCCAGATAAGGCAAATAATGCTTTTAAAAGGTTATTCCAACGCTTGTTCAATTACTCGTTTCAAAGCTTGGAATCCATTTTAGAAACAAAGATTCGATTCGAGACGGCATTTCTCTGGGAGCTGTAGTTCTATTATTGGTCGCTGGCGTCTTTACACGAGACTACAGTCTGCCGAAGGCTATCCTGCTTATATAACGTTACTCGCCTGAATCTCCGAGTTTCCACGAGTCGTTTAAGCGGTCACATGTTTAATTTGGTC
>JAODLL010058246.1:0-10000 GCA_026546735.1 Forbesichthys agassizii | reverse complement strand
GACACCCTTTGACGTTCTACCAGTTGTGTGGATCCGGTTTCAGTTGTGGCTTCAGCTGATTTAATGTGGCCCCGCATGCAGGGGATTTCTCATTATGCAGGGCATGACATTTGAGTGGCTTTCAAATCGTTGCGTCCGTTTGTCACCGCTGCTCTGCCGTGAGTACTGTTAGCACAAGAGACAGTTGACAGTAGCCAAGGGGACCTTTTCAGAGGCACTGTAGGGGTTTGGGGGGGGAGGGGGGTTGTGGTACAGGACACTGTGTTCTTACCGATCAATGTTGACCATCTAACTAACCGCCACCCAGTCTCTTCCCCCCACACGCACACACACACACACACACACACACACACACTAACCTCAATAAAAGCTCTTTCTCTAATACTATACACTCTTTTTTGGTCGTTCACCTGCTCTTGCGCTTACACACGCACACACACACACGCACAAAGACACACTTGCACAGGATGCACACACACATGCTGTATAAGTGAATCACAGAAATACGTAGCCTGGCAAGTTAATTAAATGTCACATTCAGCGCATCAGCTAATTTTGATAATGGCGCTTTGTAAACGGTTAATATTTAGTCAAATGAGCCTAATGTGACGTCAGCACCAGCAGCAGCTGAGCATAAACAAACTCGGACGGGGAAGAGGAGGGCAAAAGCTAAAACTCGTGTCCGCTTGGCTTGGAACGTTGTGGTTGTGCATTCCATGCCTTTCATTCTCTCCCTCACAACCGCTGTTTCCTGTGAGGCAGGAAGTCAGCTCTGCTTCCTGTCCCAGACCTCTTTCATGTGGTCACTTCCCCATGTTTTGCCAGCGCTGCTCGGTTCTGTTGACTCAGAGCACGGAGGGGTCGCTCCAAGCGAGCTGCGCGGGACGGGACTCGAGCCGAGCAAGGTTTCAACAGGGTTTCTCAAGTTAAGGGTCACCCCCCCACAGACACACACACACACACACACACACACACACACACACACACACACACACACACACACCCCTCCACCATATCCCCGAAAGCTTTGCAGGATCATTTTGTAGCCTGGGGAATTCAAAAGAAGATGATGATTATATGTTATAGATGGTTGTTTTTAAGATAGAAATGCCATTTTTATGTTGAAGTGGCTTATAGCATTAACACTTTTAGTGGGTCTTTGGTTAGCAGTTAGCAAGCTATTATTAAAATGTTATTTACACAGATATACAGTATGTTTACTGTATAAAGAGTGAGCTCTCCACTCACCTTTAGCATATTGCATTCATTCTATGCAAATGAAGGAAGACATAGAGCTAAATAAAGAAAGGGAAAGCTCCTGTATTGTAATGCTTTATGCATGCAGCTTTATCAACCCGAACATCTTTAGGCTGTGAGCTAGCATCTATAACTATAAATACACGATATGAATGTACCATACAACATATATTTATGTTGAAACTAACACTGTAAGGCTTTGATTGTAGTCTGTGCCTCAGGCTATACTTACAAATCTAGAGTATTATAGTCTGTGGAAAAGATAACAAAAAAATCTAATAACAATCTTCGGTTGTCTGATTTACGGGCTTGTTCAGTGTTATTGTCATATTTTTAAACAACAGAAGATACAGATGTCCTCCAGCAATGGTAATCAAAGTTCAGTTCTGCGAAATCATGGGTTTTGTAACCTCGCTGAGGAATGTTGATTGTGACGGCTGAGAATCCTGCCTTTTCTGTTTCCTAAGAGATAGTAGCAACTTGGCTGTGATTACGTTTGAACTTTGCACACAGTGATTAGCTGGAATGTTAAGATTCTAGGGTTCTGTGGCCGGAGATAAGTCATAGCGTCGTATTACAGTTCCAGGTTCCAGGGGAAAAAGCATAAAGAAATGTAGATTAATGTCAGAATAATTAACACACGGCAACTTTTTGCTGCCAGTCATGATTGTGTCCATTAAGGCTCAAACTAACTGTTATTTCCCCATTCTGATAGATTTACTGTATATTTATTTTAAACTGTTCATTGTGAGACCAAATGGCAGTGAAATAAAGTTATATAGTCAATAATGGGTAATGCCCATCACTTTATAACTGAACCCAAGCAGACATTGTGATATTGCTCAATGTTACCCAGCAATTAAAAACAAATATTTGTATAATGCAGAACAGTACAGACATATTTTTTTGTTTGAACATATTTTAAATTACACAACAGATTATTTATTTTCTGTGGATTGATTCATTGATTATCTGAGTGTCCATGTGCATGTGATCACATTCCATGCATACGTGTGTGTCACTGTTCAGTTCAACCTTAATATTGATGTCTGGTCAGTGCTGAGACTCCTTCTCTCAAGAACACAGGCTGCTGTTGCCCTTTCCATCAACCACTACACTGACAAACAGGAGCAGGCATTCCCACAGCCCTAACTAATGGCCACTGGGCCTTTCCACTCACCAGCCCAGTCACCCACAAGGCACACAAAGTTCTGCTTTGGTATTTCCCATTGCTGCGTGACCCCATAATGCCCTTGCTGGCAATGGCAATCCAATGACAAGGATGCTGTGTTACTTAACGGCTCCAGCACTGCAAGCTCGTGGACACCCAGCAGCTTATTAAAGCCACAAGCTTCCAAGCCTGTGTCTCTTAACTGGTATCAGGTGGTGTTCACACAAGCCTGCAGCACAGGACACGTGTGGTATCAGGTGGAACAGAAACCAGTTCTGTTGCCGCGTCGCTCCCTGGGCTGGCCAGCAGTGAAAGGGGGGGGGGGGGGTTCTCCTATCCATCGTCGACGATACACGAGGGGCTGGAGCAGATCGTCCTGCTTGTGTCTCCTCTCACACATCGATCATTCCGTGTTGCGATCACACAGCTGGGCTATCCAGCGCTCTCTTAGCGGCCATGGTTGTGAGTCTGCTCTGCCACTGCTGCCTTGGGTGCCGACGTATCGGGAAGGGGGGGGGGGGGCTATCACGTGCCTCACATCATGGAACCTGCCGACGTCAGCACCTTTTGACTTTACAGTGGAGATTTTCTGACTGCTCCTTCAAAGGCAGTCGTAGACGTCCGGCAGGCCCATACGGCCGCTCTGCCTGGTTCCACGCAAATATTGCTCTCACACCAATATCCTCTGTGATTATATAGTCTGCAAACCCTGTTGCATTCATTCAGTCACTCTATATGGCCGACCAGTCAGTGACTACCAGCCTTAGTGGCTAACACCCATTATGCAAGGAATGTCAACAGGCCCTATATATTCACAAAGTGAATTTCAAGGCTGGTTATTCCAGGCTAGTTCTGATATACAGTAGTTCTGCCATAACTCCCAGGTGCTTCCAGAATAAAAGTTTCCAGGGCTGGACTGGGACAAAAAAAGGGGCCCGTCATTTTTGGCCGGATGCCGGCCCACCACAGTCTGTGGGAAGCACCTACCGGTATGTGATCCTTGTGGTCCCTGTAAACATACGTCCATAACCTATTATGGCTTTAAAGTACAAAACTCTGTTGCTCTTGAAAATAGAGTTTGTATCAAGACCTCTGTCACAAAAGATAAGCTACTTTATGATGTTAAAAGAGACAGGCAAAAGTGCTATTAAGTTACTCAGTGTGGCTTTAACATTATATACATTCAGGAATTGTTAAACTGTAATATGTGGAAAAAGCTGTACAATTTAAAAAATAAAAAAGTCGCAATAAGCAAATATGTGTTTGTTTAATTAACACATGGGGATGTTAATTTCACAGTTTATACAGATGTCAAGTGCTGTATAGGCTATTGATATTATAATGATTTTACAGTTAATAGATGATCTTTTTGTGATGTGGAGTAAAAGATAGATCTTTGTATATGATTAGGAAATGCAATCAATGGTTTGTTTGTATGTTTGTTTGCTTGGGCGTAACCTACAGTTGTACAGTAGCACATGCATGTGTATGCATGAATGGCACTCAGCAGCCCTAAACAATGTAAACTGAATGTAGCCTAGTGTAGAGCCGTGGTTTAGCACAGTAGTAGGCCTACGTATGTTGTAGCCTTTAATAAACAGCCTTTGCATGCATTTAAATCAAGGGAACCCTTGTTTCAGCCTAATACTTATAACAAAATGATGATGAACTGATCACAGCAGCATGGGCTTTGTCAGCACGAAGCTGCTGACAAAATAATGTCGGCATCATGACGACAGTTAATGTTAGAAAAATCAGCCGAGGTTTCGACTGCATTAGTATACTGCAACTGCAACTACAACTAAATGTCATATATGCGGCGGTATTTGAGTGAGTGACGTCAGTCAGACTGCCCCCAGCAGTGGATTGCCTCACTTTATAAAAATATTACGATAATCTTATCATCGAGTCGGCATTCATTTAATGAATCATCGTCATCATGGCATTGTACACATAGCCTACTATTTCCCTGTAAAATGTTCCCTAGGTTGATAAACATCTATGCTAGCTTACCCCGCTTCAACTAGCCTAATCTCCTACTGCTCACATCGTCTCTCTTCGGCTCATAGCTTCGGCTTCCCCGGTGGCAAACTTTCCTCTTTCAACTTCCACCTGTTGTAATATTGCTGCATCTACAGTAGGCTAATCGAATATTAGCCTACTGTAGATTAAGATATGCATACTGCAGCCCCTACCGCAAATATGCCTTATATTTGCATTTGGTCCGCAAATTCTCTGTGTTTATATTTTGACACCCTCATCAGCACAGCAGATATATGGAGTCTGAGAAACACAGGTCAGAGGTAAAGGAGTGGGGCCTAGTAAAATACAGTGACCTGATTGGGCCAGTCTAGTGCCAGTATAAGAAATGAAACAATAGGCCTATAGGTATTTTGCCAAATATCTTTTCTTTCTTTTTTATATTATATCGACCGGCCCAAATGGAGCGTACCAGAATCACCAGTCCAGCCCTGAAAGGTTCTGAGGATGGGCAGAAATGAAAGCAGGAAGAGAACGTATGCAGAGACAGATAGGACAGATGTAATACAGGACCATCAATATTAGGAGATGTGAATTAATGTAGTAGTGATAGTGATACATGTTGATAAACAGATGGTACATGTGAGAGTAGTAATGATAATTTAAAAAAAGACAAGACTGACACCGAGGACCGTACAAGTTAGCAGGACACAGCTCGAGACAAATGTTGAGGCCAGACTGTGAACCAGATGTGATGGGGGGGTGAGTCACTGCGGGAGAAAGGGGGGTTGATGACGTCAGCTGTCCGCTATGTACGCTAAACTCTGTTTGGGCACACACACACACACACACACACACACACACACACAAAGTCTCAGCCACGCTACCAAAATAAGGAGATGTACGCATGCGCTTGCCTGGCCAAGGGACTTTACTTCATGTGTGGCTCTGGTACAAAACAGTGTAGCGTCCTGATGGCAAGAGTGTAAATGATTCTCAGCAATTTGGCCTCATGTAGAGTCACTGTTTTACTTTCATCATAACATGTGCCCAGTCGTTAAAACACGCTAGTTCCCAAGTATTCAGGGACTTGAAGACTTACAGAGGCTGTGTTAGAAGCATACTATGAGCAACAATTGTGTCCCACTTCGCTTCTTTGGTTACCATGCCAGTCGTTTGCCCAATATTCTTGTTCTTTTGTTTGTCTTGTATTAATAAAGCTTCAGTGCTTCCTGTAAAAAAAAAAAAAAAATAGAAAAGGGAGGTGTCTCTAGGCAACACCGGAGTTCAGCATTCATGCTGCTGTAAGGACAAAAGATTAGTCGGTTTCCTCTCTTTGATTCAGACGGGACACGTAGTTAGGTGGAATGTGAGTGTTATTATAACGCTGGATTACAATGAGGCCAGGCCTTTCTGTGAAGGAAAGAAAGCCCACATGTAGATAAGAGTCTCTCCGACCTGTGTTGTTGAAGCGGTTGTATTACTCATGGAATAAAGGAATACACTTGTTTTAATCCATTTTACAGTATGTGTGCGCACATTTCTGTTAGTTCAATGAATAGCACATGGACTTAGCTTGTTGAGTGATGATAAATTCCTCCCTTTTTCCCTTTGACGTGAACCAGTAAGGGTGGATTTGCACTTGTATGGCGAATGAGATGGGTTGAGAAAAGGGCAAACACAATCGCTCGCTCCTTTCACTCCTCAACCCTGTTTGTTCTCTCTCCCTCCCGTCTCGCAGAACTCCATCCGACACAACCTGTCGCTGCACAGTCGCTTTGTACGCGTCCAGAACGAAGGCACGGGCAAGAGCTCGTGGTGGATGCTGAACCCCGAGGGAGGCAAAAGCGGGAAGTCTCCTCGACGCAGGGCTGCCTCTATGGACAACAACAGCAAGTTCACCAAGAGCAGGGGAAGGGCGGCCAAGAAAAAGGTGAGGGGGCGAAGAAACCAAGCGCCGTAGGCCGTTAGCATCGTGTGAGAGCGTTGAACCGCAATCCCAAAATGGAAAGTAATAGCATAAGAAAAACATAGAATTCTCGAGAACTTTTGCTAACGTTTGCTAACGTTGAGCTCAAATCAAAACAAACTCCCAAAGAAGCTCCGTCCCACACATTGAAACACATTGAAAAGCCTAGGGAATTGTTGTGAGCGATGTTCGCCACTTTGCTTATGTTCCTGTTTACCAGGGCTGTGTAGAAGTGGCGGATTATTGACATTTTTTCACCACCACGCAAATAGAACTGTAAGATAGCGAAATGCGAGGATGTATTTGGTGAATCGTAGCTTACCGTTCTCTGTGCATGCTGAAAAAAAAAATCAGGTACTTCTACACAGCCTTGGCTCCATAAATAGGAACACGATCAATAGTGCAAATCGCACACAACAACGGTATTCCGGCCTTCGCAATGCATTTCCAATGTGTGATGCGGAGCTTCTGGGGGATCACCCTATGGCATTGAAGGGAGAGTTTTGTTTTTGTTCAAACGTTCTCCAGAATGACACACCTTACCTTTAACAGCATTAACAGCAATTAACACCTTCAACTTGTAGGCACATTTTTATGATTAAGATTTTCCAGCAAAATAATCAAAAAGAAGTACTTTTATTAAAAAGATCTTAAGCAGCTAATAGCATCTCAGAGAATCCTGATGCCCCACCCGGTGGTCCACAGCACAGCTCGTTTGTCCTGTGTAGAGGCCATTAGCGCACCGCACAGTATATATGTATCTCTGCCATATGTCAATGACCTTGCCTGGCCCTGCTAACCGTCGCCCCCCATCGCCCCAACAGCTGACCCTTCAGGGTGGTCCCGACGGAGGCAGGGACAGCCCCGGCTCCTACTCCAAGTGGCCCGGCAGCCCAAACTCCCACAGCAACGACGACTTCGACGCCTGGAGCAGCTTCCGGCCGCGCACCAGCTCCAACGCCAGCACGCTGAGCGGCCGCCTGTCCCCCTTCATGCCCGAGGACGACCTCGGCGACGGGGACGTCCACATGGTGTACCCCCCCGGCGGTTCCAAGATGACGGCCACTCTGCCCAGCCTGACGGAGATGACAGGCTCCCTGGGCCACGGCTCAGAGAACGTCATGGAGAACCTGCTGGACAACCTCAACCTGCTCTCGCCCAACAACGCCCAGGTGGGCGGGGGGGGAGGGGGAGCCGCCAACGCCCCGGGCTCCTCCCAGTCCTCGCCGTCACCGATGATGCAGGCCAGTCCCGGGTACCCGGCGTACAGCGCCCCCCAGCCGCAGCAGGACTACCGTAAGTGCGTGTACGGCCAGGCGGGCATGGGCTCCATGTCGCCCATGGCCCTGCAGACCCTGACAGAGAGCAAGCCGAGCTTCGGGCCCCCCTCCCTGGGCCAGTACAGCTGCCCCGCGGGGCTCCTGAAGGAGCTGCTAACCTCCGACACAGACCAGCACGGCGACCCGGTGGGGTCCCCCCAGCCCATGCTGCCCCCGTACAGTGCCGGGCAGCACGGGGCCAAACTTCTCGGGGGAGGGAACGGTCACCTGCACACCCTGCCTCACCCCCAGCACCCCCACAACATGCGCAGCCCGTGCCCCGCCACCTCCGCCCTGAGCGGACGCTTGCTGATGAGCCACAGCGGGGGGAATGCCGCGGGACGCCTGCTGGCGGTAAAGAGCCCCATGCAGATGCCCTTCGGCTTCCCCGGACACCTCAGCGGCGGCGGCGGCATGATGCCCGGCGGCTTCTGCCCCTTCAGCAGCAACGGCTACGGCCGGCCCGGACCCCCGCTGCCCGCGCACCACCAGGAGAAGCTGCCCAGCGACCTGGACGACATGTCCATCGAGAGGTTTGAGTGCGACATGGAGTCCATCCTCCATGACACCCTGATGGACGGAGACTCGCTGGACTTCAACTTTGAGCCCATGGTCACCCAGCAGGGCTTCTCCCACGGGGTGAAGAGCGCCCCTCACAGCTGGGTGTCCGGCTAGCCGGACCGTAATCGCAATTCCCCCAAAGCCCCCCCCCCCCCCCTTCCCCCTTCCCGGCCGTCAGACCCTGTTGCTGTTTGTTTGTTAGCACGGAACACAAATACATTTCAGAAATAGAACGTGCCCACGCCCGCAGGAAAGCGGCTCTCGCACAGACGGTGTCCACATCGTCATCGGTCAGGACACCAGCTGACTTCACCAATCAGCACGTCTTCGAACCAGTGAGGGACAAACTAAAGTAAGATGGGCTTAGGGTTTGGTTCAGAAACGCCACCATGCGTCATTCAGAATTCCTCACTTAAGTCATCATCCGCAGATAATGTAGAAATTGACATTTAAGTAGAAAGAAGAAAAAAAAAACTTGCTGATTTGTTTCCTTGTTCACATTTAAACAATCTCAGTCTAGATATAAATGTATGTTTCGTTTAGTTTGTCAGAGCTAATGTGATAAATTGATTATTGTCAAAAACAAGTGCCAAATGCTTTGCCTTAACTACAGAGCCAAATTGAAATCATTGTTTACTCACTTACACATTAGTTGTGTTCGCTATTTCCTGCGTGTGTCGCTGCCAGTTAAAACAGCAAAAACCACAGAACTGCACAAATTTACAGCAAAACATACAGTTTACTCTGCATTTCTAGTCGTTGTATACAGTATAGTGATAATGGATTTCAAAGAAGGTCATGTGATATTTATGTTTAGGCGTGTTGGGTGTTAGAGCGTACAGGGTAAACGGTAAAGTGCTGTATTTGACAGGATGATAGGTTAGAAACCTATCTTTGGATATTTGGAAGTTGTTACAGAATATCCTACTTTCTTAATGCCTAAATGAATGTACATACATCATTGTGAGATTTGTAAAATTAGGTTTCAGTGTATTTTCTAAAGATGTACATGTGTTTACAGAATGAAAACATAAATCAAGGCAGCAGACATTGTTCAGTGACAGACAAACTGGATCAGATTCATACTGTTTAAGCAGTTGGATAAATGTGGATTGTTGTGGATACTTATGGGTTTATGAAATCTGAATCAGGCTGTAACATGTTAATTCCTGTCCTTATTTCATGTACAAAGATTCAAAATGTATATTATTAAAGTGATACAGTAGATGTTCAGTAGATTTAGTATATATTTGAGACCCTAATTATTTGTGACTAGTTTATAGCTGGTGGCTCATCTGCACACGGATATTAGAAATGGTCTATGACTCCGTCACTCTGAACCTTAATACCACAGGGGCCTATTTATTGTGCCTAATAGTTCACGATTGCAGGCTTGAACTTTTCTATTTAATGTAAATTTAAATGGTTCAGAAAAAAGAAAAATGCTTCGTTTTTGTCCTTGATTTCACTATTTACAAAAGGAGAATGCGCGATTGGATGACCATAGTTTGTTATTTGCAGGCTCTAACTGATCTCGTTGCGTCACTATGAATGTTGACTCCGAGAAAGCACAGGCCACCGGACAGAACATGCCTGCATCGCTAGTGTTTGTTTTTACCCTATGGCTGAGTCCAAAACCAGAAACCGATTGTAACAACACTGTGGTTAACAAGGTTATCCCTGTTCTGCTTGACAATTAGCTTCATCCTATAGAGAATAATAGGTCTAAGATATATATATATA
>JAODLL010058235.1:0-18304 GCA_026546735.1 Forbesichthys agassizii | reverse complement strand
CGCCAGAACGTCCTATGAGGTGTCGGAGAGTGAGGATTAGCACCGCACAGCTACCGGCTGGCCACCGCTACACTGGCTTAACACTGAAATGTTTGTGCAACCTACAAACAGCAGAGTAAAAAAGCTCATACCTATTGCCTTTCACCACCGACATTTACGTTGTGTTTTGTTTGAAGCAGGACGACATGTGGACACAATGTAAATATTGTTAAGAGTGATGCCGTATTATGTTTGACTGTAACACATCTGATGAAGTTGTATGCGGGATATAAAAGTTCAGCATCATGTGCATGTATTCTTTCTGTGTGTGTGTGATGTGTGTGCATGCATGTGTACAGTTATCAGAGGCAGATGTTGGGCTCACAGGTTAGGCCTGGCTGAGAATGTAATCCCAGTGTTATTGAGATGCAGTGTGATTTTATTACGAGCCGCACAATCACACAATCACTCGCCTTTCAGGCTTTCTGCTAAAAGCTAGTCGGATAACAACCAGATCCATGAAACAGGTGAAGTTGAGGTGAGATATCACAGGTAATAAATGCTTGTGCGCATGTGTGACATGAATAAACGATGGTGGTGAACATGTACCATTGTAGAAACACGAGGGAGATCTTTTTCAGACAGTTAACACTTAACCAAGGTTTTTTTTTTTTCTCCAAAGAAATCTGTCATGTAACACAGGTCACATTATTTATGTTGCTCACGCAGGATTGTTCTATTAATATTTACATTCGTTTCAGTTCAGCACGTTTGTAGTGGCAAACAGACAGCAAAGTCCTTTGTAGCATTATCAAAGAGTCACTCTTTAAAATAGGCTTCCCCTTGTGTGTTCACCGGGAGCCCTCCCAACCCAGCGGTGGGTCCAGAACCGCTGGACGCTTTGTGTGTACGCGTAGCTCTTCTGGCCCTGAGGGACACCAGATTCAGCAGTCTCTCCAGCTCGTCCCCGGAGCCCCCCGGTGGTCCGTGCTGGTCCCCCATCGCGCCCCTCCACCCCTCCCAGGCCCTCAGCGTGGGCAGCAGCTGAGGCGGCGGGAGGTCCAGGCCGCCCTGGTAGGCCGGGCGTGCGGGGGGCAGAGTGTCGTACAGGGGCTCCTGCTCATTGAGGTGGCTGGGCTCCCTGTACTCCTCGTAGACGGCCGAGGAGCTGTCCTCTCCGCTCTCGCCGTTGCCGGGCGTCGACTGAGAGCTAACCCCGGCGTCTCCGCGTGACATCGCGTCTCTGGAGGGCTGGCGCTCCTCTCCTTCTGCCTCCTCCTCCTCCTTTCCGCCAACCCCCCTCCCCGAAGAAGCAGGCCGCTTCCTCTCCCATTCTCCAGACTGGTTCCTCTCCCACTGGAAGGGCCGCCTTCTGGTCCCCTGGCTCCCGTTCCACTGGCCCTCCTCCTGGCCGGGGCTGGGCGCCCTGCTGTAGTCCAGCTGCAGGGAGCGCGTGCTGCCCCCCCGCCTGATGGCCTGGGCGGTGCTGAGGTCACAGTGGGACCCCAGCTCTGGAGGTCGCAGGCGAGACGGAGATATCCAGCTAGATGCAGGGTGATTCCACTTCCATCGGTACCCTATGGAGAGAGGGAGAGGGAGAGAGAGAGATGGGGGGGAGGGGGGAGAGAGAGAGAGTGGGGGGGAGAGAGAGGAAACACGGGGAAGAAAATATAGACGAAAATATTTTTTTTTTTTTACATTTGCCATTTTCAGATGATGAACCAAGTTCAAAAAGCAGAATGACTGAAAACACACAAGGCCATTATGAGTCACCACAGCAGACACACATATTCGGGGATCCATTTGAGCAATTCTGTGTTGAAAATCGGAAAAAGCCCTTTCATTTACATGACTAATGCTATCAACTCTTTATGTGAATGTAATTATTTCTGTGATGTGACAAAAGGCAGCTATTCTATGAGGTGTAGGATAAAGCGGAAATCAATCTTCTTCAGTGTCCCAGTACGCTTTCTTCAATGCTGAAGGCCTCTATTCTGCAATGTGTTGTTAAGTCAGACAGCAGATTGGTTTTCAATACACATCGGATCAGTCCACACGCACATTCAACTTTTCAAATGCATTGAACATGCAAATACATCTCATACAAAACTTACGCAGTCATCAGTCAGGTGTTGAGATCAAACATGTGCTCTACAGTATACGATGATCAGTATCTACAGCAGGGACCTCATCTGTTTAGGCCTATTACCTCCATTTGTACATTTCAAGGCTAGATATTATCTAAGTACACTGCGTCCTCATAATGCAGATGGACAGGGTTGGGGGGGCCCTCACATTGAGAGCATGTGCACATCCACAGAAGGCGTAGCCTACAGCACACTCCAGCGCATGAATAATAGCCTCAGGTATACAAGGCATGGTGAATATGCGCATGAAGAGAGTGACTTAACACTAGCACCTCTGTGGTGTATTCACGTGATCCCACCGAAGACGTTCACAAGAGCACTTGAAACACGCCGTGTCAGAGCATGACTGCGTTTGTGAAGTGTGATGGATGCTGGGGATGGATCATAAAGGCTCTCATAGTCCAGTGTGCACTCTTTGAAGTCCGCACGCGGCTCCTCGTCAGTGACGCACAAAGCAAGCATGTGCCTTTGATAATAAAAAGCTTACAGAACAATAATGCATTAATTCATGGCAAGAAAGAGACTGTCGGAGTTCCATGCTCCATACCCTCCGAACAAGCGTGCTGTACACACCCACACATACCACCAAAACGAGATTACACAAATGTAAATGTGCATCTTTATTATCGTTTTAATTTCCTGCTACCATGCTATCTCCAGAAACGGACATAGGTTTCAGCGGTAACACTGAGTTCAGTAGGTTTATTTGAACTACCATACTAAATACACAAGAAAGTCTATATGCATCTTCCATTTCTTCCTACCATCACCTTGAAGTGAAAATATTTTTCCCCCTTGTATATTCGTAGAGTGAGCTTCTATCACTCCCCACTTACTGTTAATGTGGTCACTGTAATGGTCTCTTATTATGTTATGAGTATCCAAACATATGAATTGCTGCAGCAATGCAGAGTTATTAACTAATATGTTAACTAATACAACTGGAGAGGGGTGGAGGCATAGGTCAGCATTACAACCAGCACTTAACTCTGGCACGTGGAAGGGAATCCGTCTTATTTAATACACCTTTATATGATAAGGTCAGTGCAATTCTATACAACTAACAATGATTTTGATCTACTGACTTGTATTGTCTACTAATGTAACTCATGTTGGAAGCCATAGAACACATTATTTTACTGTTGCCTTGGCCTACATAATTCATAACTAGGTTATATTAAAAACATGGCCACTGCAGTTTTTCTTGAAAAAACTTTATGATACAACAGAAGATTGCCTTGTCCTCATTTGCATATTTCAGTGTTGTCAAAACTGTCATTAAAAAAAGGCTGAATCTACTATATATGTCCACATTTTATTAAAGGAATGTAGGAATTCAAGTGTAGTGCTTTACTGAAGATTAGTGTTAGCGATCCAAATCAACCATCTGATCAAGGCTGATCTGCGTTGACAGTCAAATATTATGTGATATTGAAACTCATGCTGATCTTCAGGAGGTTAAACAACATGATGTCATATGATAGTCACACAGGCATATGGTCTCTAACTTAAATACCCTTTTCATTTGACAGGATTGCCACTGTAGATGTCTAGAGAGACCGTCACTCAACATTGTGCAAGACTAAGTCATGTCAGGCTATATCTCCTGCTTTGTACCTGTGAAGTATTGCACTACAATCCACAGCCTCTCTGTCACCAAAACTTATATTATACTTATATTAACTTAAATAATAGTGAAAAAGAGCGTGATAAAAGAAGCGGTGAATATGTATTAAATCAATTCTATGATTAACCACATGCACTTGTTGCTGAGCGTAATTATTATGTTGCACGTTTCTCACTTGCCAGGGCTCTCGCGCGATATCTCTCTGTCCAAGCCTGACACTACAAAGAGAAAATGGACAATATGGAGACCTCTGGAAGGTCACGCATCACTCAAGATGTACTGTGTCATACTGTACTGAGATGGGTACTGAGAAGGCAATCACATGCTATGTGAGCAGGCTACTGCATGTTGAGATTGATGTACTGTAGAGACAAAGGGCATTGTATGGCCTGGGCATCGAGTTAAACCATTAGTGACTAGTCAGCTTCTTATAAGCAGAGTGCAGGAGACGTGACAGAAGCCCCAGAATCGCCAGGTTTCTACCTTTTGCAAACCTTTGCTTTTAGTGCTATCAATGGCATCGTTGACCAGACGTATGACTGTCTCTATGGAGGCTTTGGAGAATACAAGAACAGGAGAGGAGGAAGGTAGGAAGGAAGGAATGAAGGAAGGAAGGAAAACACGCTTTTTAAGTGTATGTGTGTGTGTAATGCATGTGCAACATGATTTTCCTCATTGCTCTTAATAACAGAGAATGTTCGAATGTTCAAAGGCCCTTTCTTATCAGACTAGACTGAAAACAAACAATCTCAGTATCGTATCGGTGTCATCCCTAGTGGTTATGCCATTATCATTGAAGGACGCTGAGGTGAAGGAGCTGAGAGGAGATTCAGAGGTGGTGTCTGAGAAGGATGTCACCTCTTCCACCATCAGGCTCATGCCCTAGGGTGGCGGGATAGAATACTACTTTATGATAGAATACTACTTTACCATGGACATTGACCTGTTTCTACTCTAATCTTTACTTCTAAGATTTTTTTTTGCCATTATTTTTGCATTTTAAAACACACACAAATATCTAAAGCAATCAGTATTCCTAAGCAATATTGATTGAACTGCACACATACTTACTGTTCCCCAGAGACTGAGTCATATTATAACCTATCTATCATTCCTACAGGAAAGAATTATACATTCTCAATGCAGCACGCTGAGTTATCCTTAGGGGCTCGGCTAAGAACCTTTGATGACAGGAATAAGCAAGATGGACAGATTAATGAGGTGTACAGTATATGAGTGCTACTTACTTTCAGCAAAAATATGGGTTATTTCGCTGACAGAAAGGAATTAAATTATAGGTGTGTACAGATTTTTTTCCCATCACAAAACAACATTATTTATTTATGATTGTCTGAACACACTGAACACACTGTGGTCTTTGATCAGAGGTTAAACACACCTACTGACGCTGTGTGTGTGTGTGTTTGTGTGTGTCAAGCCCCCATGATCGTGCGGGATGCTTGCTTCCCGCTCGGTCATGGTGGCCAATGGCGGTACTAAGTTTGGGGGCAGAAAGCCAATTTCATATTGACACCCATTTGACAACAAGCACATCTTAATCAAATAATCACATTGCTTGAACACCGCACAAGATCTAAAACATTTTATATATATAATTTATATTATGAAGTTTAATGTGTGGGGATCAATTAAAAAAAGAAAGAAAAGTTTTTTTTCCTAAAAACCCAGGAAAGCAGTTTTTTTCTTGCATGACATCATTGCAGGGAATGAGCAAATTCCGTGCTTTTGAGTTTTGTTTGGTAACCATGGAGTCGAGACAGGCAGCCCAGCTGGGACACCCGCGCTCACAAATGTAGTCTATTCAGTGTGACCAAATTATGTAGATATATTGTGGATTAAACCAATTTAAATAATTAAAATATAGGTACAGGTCTCTTGCTCTGCATTTAACAAAACATATCAGGTAACTTGGGTAAGCTTATGTAGACAAGAAAATGACAAACAAAACATGTAGGTCAATATTAAACTATAAATAATCACCTACTGTCCCAAGGACAAGAGCGATGTGAACGTTTTTAAGCAACCGTTGAAACAAATGCACATGGTTGCTATGACATCTGCCCCCCAAAACTCAGATTAGGCTCTGCCCCTATCGCCTTATGTGCTTTTGAACAGTTTCAGTTGAAATGAATAGGCGTCATTTTTACGTGTGTGTGTGTGTGTGTGTGTGTGAGCGTGGTCATGGTCGTACCCGGTGGACTGTGCGTCCGCTCTAACTCGTAGGCCCTCTGTTCCCACTGCTCCTCCCGCTCGTCTCTCATTGGCCCCCGCCCCTCGTCGCCCTCCCAGGATACCTTGTGGGCGGGGCTGTGCTCTGATTGGCAGGCCAACGTGGATGGGAGGTTGGGCGCCACGCTGCATACGGCCACCCCGCGCCTTCCGGGAGCACCGCGTGTATGACACAGGTCCGACAGGTAGGTGCTGAACTGTGGAGAGAAGAGGTAAACGCACATGCACACACTCTCAGATGTGTTACTGACACACACCAGTGGCCATTGTCAGCAGTTTTTCCCTCGGCAGAAGGAACAGCAGTTCCTCAACTGTATAGTACCCAGACCATGCTAGCATAGATGCAGCTTTAGCGTTGCTAAGCTTGTACCTATTGCACGTTTCACACAGAGGTTGCAGATCAAAGTGCTTTACAATTGAAGAAATTAATAAAGAAACAGATGATGAAATGGTTAAATTAAAATAAACCAACACACGGCATATTATCAACGATATAGTACTGTGCATGTGGAATACATTAATGTAAGGTAAATATAATACAATTATTCCTTTATCCCTCTGGCATATATATCTTCAATGAAACATCCAACCCATTGATGTACGGTAAATGAAAGCACATTATTACAGTGGAAATAGCAGTTGGGCTAGTAGACACGTTAATGGTATATGTTCATGAGAGATACTCGAATGATGGATTATTTTTAGCCAAACCTCAGTGGAAAATGTTATTATTGAGATAAGGAATCCATAGAGAATAGACGAGGGTTTAACAAAATATTATATATTGGCTTTTATATATAGCGAGATTGCTGTTGTAAGATAAATGATAACGCCTTAAGGTGAGACATTTCATTACAACAGGGAGTGCAGCTAGTGATAATGCAGAGGAAACACATGTTACGCGGATATAATACAAGATCTAATAACAGAGCACCAACACACACCTGGCTGTCTTCGCTGGAGGTGGTCTTGTCACCGTCCACGCTCAATCGTCCCTTGTTACAGAAGACTCCCGGCAGTGGAGGGTGAGTAGTGGGACGCACCATGACCTGGGGAGGGCCCAGAGAGCTCGCCCCGCCATCGCCACAGCTGCTCGCGGCCCCGGGGGAGCCTGGAATATGCATAGACTTGAATTCCATGTCCTCGGATCCCATGCCGGTCCTCTGTAGCATGTAGCTGGTCCCCGTGGAGATAGAAGAGACCCCCACCACTGCCCCGAGGGCCGGGCCGCTGTCCAAATCCTTCCTGAGCGTGAGCTTCTTCCTGAAGGTCATGAAGAAGATGAGGAGAAGGATGATGATGAAGCCAAGGACACCGATGCCGATGATCTCTCCTGGGCCGAGATAAGCCAGAGCCTCCGCCTGGGCAAGATAAGATGAAATCATAGAAGACAAAGTGACTTACAATGTGTACGATTACAATTATGGAGCAGCTGCGGGTTAGGCATCTTGATCAATGATTCTTACAGTTAGGTCAGGGTTATTGGAGATCGAATCCACAACCTTTTGGGTTGGGAGTCAAGCACCATGACTACCTTCTGTATCCTGCTCTCTAATCGAATGCATTTTTGGAAACTGCATTTCTTTCAACAGTACACCATGAAAATGTCAATACATTTAAGATGGTTGATCTACTCATTGATCTGCGCATTTAAAAAACAGGCTCAAGTAAAATACAGTTAATTAAAACCAGTCACGTTTATTTCAAGCTGTGCAACAAAGTTTTACTCTGCAGTTAATAACGGTTCATTCAACCCTACTATTTTCCCTGGTAAAAATATTGTACTGTGTGCCCATAATTACAAACAAGTGTAAAATATTGACTGAGACAAGATGGTCTTTGTTATTGATCCAAGAGGGAAAATTAAGTCACAGCAACACAGTCAGGAATTGGTTATGGTATAAAGACATGAAGTACCACTTGTCTGCAGTACACAAGCTTAATCATGTAAATCGATGAGGAATGATGGCGTGTCTCAATATGTGGTCTTCCATAATTACACATGCCAGTTTGAGTGCATACACACTGACAAGTACTGCATGTATCTGGATGTTGTACTCATAACATTGTTTATTCACACACTACTACTGTAAGTATGGTACATAGTGTACAGTGTACTACATCATGTGAAGCTCAAGTGGAGAGGGGTTGTTGCAGGTGTGGATGCAGAGTTCAGCTTTCACTGAAGCATTTAGTTCATGTATTAATTATTTTTAATTAGGTATGTATTTAAAATAAACTATGAATATACATTTCCCCCAGCCTTTGTTCCAGTGTAACAGAGGCTCGACATACCTGTGTGTCACCGTCTGGACTCTCATTGCCACAGAACTGACCGTCAAACCCCGCTGAACAGTTACAGTAGAACGCCCCCAACGTGTTCACACACTCTCCACCGTTCTCACACCGCTCATGCTCACATTCATTCACATCCTCGTCACATCTGTGGAGACACAAACAGAGGAGACCACAGGGGTTATGAAGTGATGTGGATTGGCGTAACATATGCTATCTACACCCCACACGTTTGTTCATTCCTGCCTCCATGCCAACATACAGCGCAGAACAAATAGAGCAGGCTGCCATTATGGAAATGTAAACCTGCTCTCTCCATTTGATTTGTTTGCTGATGTTAAGACAACAAAGCTGATGATGTCAGGTGTGTAACATTGGATGATCACTCCTTTACAGTAGAGTAAGCACTAGTCTATATGCATTGTCTAGAATGTTTCTGAGGATAAAGCCAGTTAAATTTTATATAGACTGCATTAAAGCTTTATAAAGTTCAACGTGTAAATGAAGGAAACGGTAGCTGGTGTCTCTTTCTAAAATCCAAGTTCATGGTAATTATGGATTATGTGACTGACTTGTTATAAAGGCCTACAACTAAATTGAAATATTTGTTTTACTAATTTAAAGCATAAACAAAACAAGCAAGCGGATTATCTACTACTCAAATCATATGAAAAAAAAAACAACTAGAGTATTGCCCTGCAAGGACACATTGGCATGCACTATGCAGGAAGATACGACCAGAGACACCCTCCACACATGTTTCCTTGCGTTTCAATTTTAAAAGACGAGTGCAGGCATTTCTCTTTTCAACTTTTTCTTAATGGAAATTGTAATCCTGACATCTGACATCAAACCCAATTCAAAAGAGAATCTTGGTAAAGAAAAAAAAACAAAAAAAAACTGGATATACTCAGATGGAAAGATCAGACATTCATTAAATATAATTGAGCTAATACAACTATCTTCTAATGTAAAATGTACAGATGAATAAATCTAAATGCTTAATAACTGATTCAGTGTTACATTGTACAGCTGCAGTGTTCGGCTAATACTGTACTATCAGGGTACAACTACATGATAGTTTATGTTTTACAATTTGAGAACAAGGGCATTATTCTCAAAAGACACATATTTAGGTGTGACTGTAGTTGAAGTCAGTCTGTCTGCATCTAATGAAATAAACGCAAATCTGGCTTCCTATCCAATTATATGCCCATGTGCTGCTGGGTTCTATTTCCATGAGGTAGAAACTTGTTGTGTAGATGTGGCCCTGTTAATATTCTAAGGACTACACGCGTAGGGGGTCATTTCAAAGGCAATATAGATATAATTAAGACGGCAATTGGAAAGTGATTATATGTTGTTAAACACAAAATTATAATTAAATTAAAATAATTTAACACCCGCAACAAACAAACTAAACAACAGTTGTGTTGGCTCTGTGTAACAACTGTGTGTTCGTGCCTGTGTGTAAATGTGCTTTGTGTGTAAAATGACAGTGATTTTCATCCTACACACATCACCAGCATCAGATTATCACGTTATCATACTGTAGAATGTGTGTGTTATTGCAGCTTGTACTTACATAAGTCCTATGAATCCCCTAGGACAGCCGCAGATGTAGGAGCTGCCAGCAGGCTTACAGTCCCCTCCATTCTGGCACGGGTTGGGCATACATGATGTAAGTGTCATCTCACAGCGCCCCCCAGCGAATCCTGCAGTGCAACTGCATGCAAAGCCTGGAGGAGAGATTATAAATAGGATGCTGCAAATTAATAACACACATGTATTATAATGACATCAACAAAAGTCACATTTTAGATTTGTTATTTAAAATGATCTATTAATTAATTAATTTTAATAATTAATTGTATTTATGTTCAGCTTTCCCACAGCAGCACAATGGCACAAAAATGCATTATACAATAAAAAATAAAAAATAAAGAATTTAAAATAACAAGATCTTATGTTATGCTAATATTGTTTATTAATTTCTTTGAAAAAAGTTGTATTAAAATTGTGTGTGATGGGGATACTTTGGTAATGCCTATTATGTTTCCTGGCATATTCTAGACCTGGTCTGGACCAAACTCATGAATAACTAACTAGATAACTAACTAGATTTTGTTCAGTCTGGAGTGCCTTGGCAATATATTATGCACTGATGGTCTGATGGCTGGCAGGCCTGGGCCTGACTAAAGGTGCTAGTAAGGCCATAAGTGGGCACCATGGTCTGTGTGTAACCTAGTGGCCCAGTACAGTGACTGTACTGTCAATAATATGTTCCATCTCTCCAATGGGATGTACAGTAAAACCAAGGTCCTCACTCTGTGAGGTCATTTAAACTTTCAGGACTCTTCTCAACAACACCTGTCTGTTAAAAAGCTATCTGGTGAGCATACTGGCACACTCAACCAAGGTCAAGTCAATTTTATTTATGCAGCCCTTAATCACATTAAAGTCTCAAAGGGCAGTACGTGCCCATATGTCACATAGAAACAAGCCAACAACACCCTCTTTACCTGTCACTACCCCCGAGCAAAGAAAAACACACGGAAACACCACATGGCTAAAAAAGAGGAAGACACCTCGGGAAGAGAACACACAGGGAGGAATCCACATTTCCAGGATGGTTGGGATGCAATCAAATAGCAAACCATCCAGGTGGATGCTACACATTAGCTGGTGAGAGTGGATCACAGGTAAATAGCCTATAATATAGTATAATAGTATATAGTTGTAGTATAGTATATATTATAATTAGATCATTTTAAGTACCTTAAAAAGCATAATGTAAGTGTAAAGGTACAGTAAAAGTGCTTTTATAGTCACATACACATTGCGATCCTCTGCATTTAACCCATCCCTGTAACCCATCCACATATGCATATGTAATGCATATGATTATGATTATTGCTATGTTTAGAATTTTTCATAATTTTATGATATGGCGTACACACACCTCCAGGGGGCAGGCTGCTGCAGAGGGCTCCGTTGAGGCAGGGCTGGCTCACACAGGGGTCCGGGTACAGCACGCAGCCTGAACTGACCTCGCTCAGCCCGGCCACCTCTGCATAGCGGCTCCTCTTATTCTGAAGAGGCAGCTGCTTCCCGTTCAGCGTCAGTGAGGCCAGGCAACCCTGGAACCCGTCCTGGGCCCTCGGGGGCCTCTTTCCTCCAGGGCCACCCTGGGCCCTTCCTGGCCCAGGACTGGGACTCTGGGCCAGCTCCACGGGGTGTCTAACGTGGGCCCCGAAGAAGAAGGATGAATCTTGGGCCAGCGGCCAGAGGCGGAGCGGTGTCCGGGCCGCTCTACGGCGCTCCACGTAGCTGTCGTCCAGCGACAGAAGGGTGTAGTTGCCTGTCAGCTCCAGTGAAACGGCGTGCCACAGTCCATCATTAATCGGTCTGCCAGAGATACCCATAATGCCCAGGGTGTTGTCACAATCCAGCTGGAACCACAGCCGGCCACCCTCGATCTGAAGATCAAGGAGCATAATTGTACACTTCAAATTACATTAACATTATATAAGAACCAAACTACAGCTCCATGATTATTATTTTGCAACTACAATCAAGTGTGCTTGTTACATGTGTGTGTGTATGTGTGTGTGCGTGAGCGTGTACCTTAAGCATGGTACATGGGTTGACCCGTGTAAACATAATGACAGCTCGTGTCTGTAGAGTTCTGATCCTGAGAGCCAGTCTCATCTCTCCCCTCTGGGTGTTCTCCGTCACCCTGTATTTGATGTAACTGTGTCCTGAGAAGCTCAGCGATGTCTCGCCTACATTGAACGTGCACACAGACGGGCACAATGCATTACAAATACCAAGTCCAGTCTAAAGTCATAATGAAGCCACACAGGTGTTTTGCGTCTAATTTGTACATCCAATTAAATATGTAAAGATATGTAGGTATTTCAATCTGTATGCACATTCAAAAGGTAACGTTGAACTCTTCGAAACGGTTCAGAAACACTATATACACTATATTGCCAAACGTTTTAGGACTCCTGCCTTTACATGCACGTGAAGGTTAATGACATCCCATTCTTAAGCCGTAGGGTTTAATATGGAGTTGACCCACCCTTTGCAACTACAACAGCTTCAACTCTTCTGAGAAGGCTGTCCACAGGGATTAGAAGTATGTTCATGGGAATGTTTGACCATTATTGTAGAAGCGCAATTGTGTTTTAGACCACTGCATCCAACACTTTGCTTTGCACTTGGTGATGTAAGGATACAGCTTCTCAGCTCTCTACGCACTGTTCTTGAGCTAATCCAAAAGCCACACGGAGGTCTGTAGCTATTGATGCAGAAAGTTGGCGACTTCCTTGCACTGTGCGCCTCAGAATATGCTGACCCCGCTCTGTGATTTTATGTGGCCTACCAGTTTGGGGCTGAGTTTCTGAGTTCCCAATTGCTTCCACTTTGTTATAATACCACTTAGAGTTGACCGTGGAATATTTAGTAGTGAAGGAAGGAAGTTTTGGCAATATAGTGTATTTGTTGAAAATGCCGGCTGCTTAACCAGAGTTAAAAAAACTATGTTGTTGATGTGAAACTCCAAAACAGTTTTGGGTTATAACTAAAATGTCATACATTCGTCAGCCTTATCAATCTTATATTCCATTATGTTACTCTGTTCATTCATCTGGAAGGATCTCAAGCCAGTCTAATTCCCACTCTCCCAAGTACCTGCACATTCATCCAACCTGTCAGGCTGACATTGGCAGACAGAGGGCGCCATGTGACCAGAACGAACACATTGCATATCAAATGGACACGATTGACCCTCACACTGCTCCAGAGTTGTTGGGCAGCTTCCTCCTGTTCAATAAGAGAATGTTTCAGAGGTAGTTTACTGGGGCAAATCAAATGACTGGATGCTGTGACAGTAGAGGGAAATACAAGTTTAGTTTATATTCATGTTTGATTTTTAATATTTTCATTTAAAAAAAAAACAACACACCAATACATAGAAAATGATAATAAAATCACAACAAAAATATGTAAAAAATATTTCCATATTTTAAATTAAATGTATAATGTAAAATGTATCACACCATTCCAGTATATTATATAATAAACTGTAATTGACAGTGGTTGCTATACAAGACACTGTAATAGGTGGAGCATTGTGCGTACCCGGACAGGTGCAGGTGTCAGTGTGGCTGAATCGTGGTGACAGCAGGCTAACCCTCTCTGTGCTGTAGGTGACCATAGCGCTGGGCTCCATCGCCTCCAGCCTGTGTTCACACACACTGTCCCCACAATCCAGCTCCCCGGAGCAGGCCTGGCCTATCAGCTGTGCCACTGCAAGGACCCCGCGTAACTGGCCCCGGGCGCTTGCCGTCTCCAATATGGCCGCCAACTCCTGGGGGGTGTAGAACCCGCCCCCGTCCACCGATGACTCAGGCCTCTCCATGGACAGGTGCAGATCCACCTCCTCCGAGACGCCCTCCGCCGGCTGCACGCTCAGGACGTGGAGAGGATCCTGTTGCCCCGGCAACCATCTCCAGCCGGCTAGACCGCGCAGCGTTAGCTTGATCTGGCTGAGGTAGCGGCCGAGGAGGTCCTCGGGGGAGAGAGAGCTGAAGCGCAAGGTCAGAGCGTTCCGCAAGAGCACGTCCGTCACCTGCTCTACAAGGACAGACACGTCTGCCATCGCGGCAAAGCGACCGTCGCTCACGGTGATGTCCAACTGGTATCTGCGGGACACAACAGTGGCAAACCACGTATCATAATAATAATAATAATATTACACTTGATTTGAACAGAACTGGGATTTGTATTGTCTCTAAGTGCATTACAGTCAAGGGATTACATGAACATATGACGTGCTGCTTCCCAATAAAAACATAATCAAAATGCCAGAAAACATATTAAGGATTCATGTAGAATCCCATAAGGTGAAATATAAATAATAAACAACGCTTCCCTCGCAGATTTCCCTTATTTAGTTCTCTCATCTTTCAACTACTTTATTTGTTTGAAAATATGGATAAAATACCAAAGAATAAAATAGTAAGAAACAAAATATTACATTATACATGTAGAAGCAAAAATAAAAATTAAGACATTTAGACATACACGATGTACGAAGTTATTGCTAGGATCACTATATTTTAGAACCCAAACATGATGACAAGTCGTGTTTGCATGTTTGTGTAGTAGAAGACTGCTTTCTATACCCTTGAACTCAAGATCAGCTTCATTTAAAGTGTACCTGCCGGGTTCCAGCCCGGGCAGGGCCAAAATACGTCCATCCTGCCTGTCAATCTGGAACATGCTCTTGGACTGGGGCTTCTGGGTAAATGACAGCACGTCGTTGGTGTCTCTGTCTGTCGCGTAGAGCCGACCGATCGCGCCACCGGAAAACACGTCAGTCACCATGACGATGATGATCTCCAGGGACGAGACGGAGGGTCTGTACAGATTGTTGCCAATGATCCTCAGGAACACCCAGCATGTGGCGTTAAGAGGAGGTTTACCAGAGTCACGGGCCTATGGTGTGAAACACAACAGAGCAGATTTACTTGCAAAAAGAAGAAAACTACTAAATAGAAAACTAAGTTAACTAGAATAGAGAAAAGAATTCCATCTCCACAGAGAGAAAATGTTTTTCTGTAGTTGCCAATAGAATAACACAAACAAATGTTTTTAACAAATATGAATGGGAGTTTGGCAGGGATCTAGTATGGATGCGCCTCCCTTGGGAGGTGTTCCAGGCACATCCAGCTGGGAGGAGGCCTCGGGAAAGACCCAGGACTAGGTGGAGAGATTATATCTCTACACTGGCCTGGGAATGTCTTGGGATCCCCCAGTCAGAGCTTGCTAATGTGGCTCAGGAAACGAAAGTTTGGGGTCCCCTGCTGGAGCTGCTGCCCCCGCGACTCGACTCCGGATAAGCGGATGAAGATGGATTGATGGATAGATGGATAGATAAATGGGAGTTTAGCCTTCGATTAAGTCCAGTGGATTAGCATAGAAATATGTAAAATACTGTATACTACTGTAATTCATATAGAAACATGTAATATGAGTGCATTGCAATGCTGATACTAAAATACAATGGGTATGGCTTAACATCTAAAAGAGATGAATATACATAACAAAAGAAAGAATACAGTAGGCTAACTAGAGTGATTATATGAGCATAACTTTGCCCTCTGCCAGACGTTTTAGAGATAGAAAATGAGAAATGACACTGGAAAGTTGCCATTTTGAATTTGGGACAAGCCGGAAAAGCCTGTCAGAGCAAAAAAGATAATGAAAAATCTTATCCTTCCTGCTACTAAAGTGTGGCCGAGAAAGGCACTTATGCTTCAATTGATCTTCTGGGGCTGCTTAAAGGCTTACGATGAAAGGCTGCTATAGTAATGAACTGTTCCCAAGTGTCTCAGCAACTCCTGTTGAGATGCTCTTTAGCAAATGGCTACAACTGCTGGCAGTAGCCATGAGCAGTACATTTAGCGACAGTGCGTTAATGAGTATGTACTGTAGTTTGTATGTACTGTATGTATGCAGGTCGTTGCTGAACAAGCTAACCATTTTTAGTCAGTCTTCCCAATCTAGCTGTATTTGTAATGTTTTGTGAAGTTAATGCTTTTATAATTAATTCCACATCTAATCATTTATTGATGTTAGCCTCTCTGTATTAAGTGCCAGATTTAATGGATTTTCAAATAGAATAGAATCAAGGTGCTGTGGAATTGTGTTTGAACTCAGATCTCTTACAATCATAATAAAGGTAAATGGGGGGCTATGTAGTTGACTCGTGCCCAAAATGTTGTAGGGTCCATCTCCAACATGCCTGGCCTACCTGTACATACACACACTTGAGAAAGGTACCTATCCCTTACCTGCTCCTTAAGAATAACACACTGCTAAATGACCAAATGGTCTGTTGTCAGTCTCATTTAGCATATCTTTTAAGCTTGCAACAAAAACACTTGACATGCCCTACCTGAATTTCGAGTGTAAACTCCCGGGGGGCTTCATGTCCGAACAAGCGGTTGGACCTGAGAGTTCCCGTCTCCTCTAGTGAGAAGAAACTACCCTCATTGCCAGAAACGATGCGAAACTCAAATGGGGCACCGTTTCTAGGTGAATCTCTATCTTTGACGGAAAGTGTGAGGACACTGGTCCCAGCAGGTTGGTTCAACTACAGGGAGAAGTATGGGGAGAGAATATTATCGTCAACCAAGACCCAAATTTGTCATGTCGGTTTGTATTCTGTAATAACTGCAAAAACCACACAGTCCTTTAGTAAAATCATATTATCCTGTAGTTTTAATACTTTACAGAATGTTGTTTGTTTATTTATACAATTGTATCAGATATCTTTTCCCTCTGTTCTCTCATAACTTGTTTATTATAATTTGTGCCAAGGAAATGCTGTTTCCTTGAAACATACTTGGCAAAATCACAATATTTCATCCTGAATATAAATGTTCCGAATGAAGTGCTTTCTCGGGGTTTCTTTCATTTTTTCCCTTTAATTTCTTTCCACTATAAAGTTAATGTTTAAGGTCAGAAAGTTGTTGATTTCTGTGTGAAACATTTCTGGAGCCTCTTAAGTCAGTGACAGTGATTAAGTGAGGTACACATACAACATTGTACAATTCAGCTGACATTTGAACAAATGTACACACATGTAGACACACACACGCACACATGCACACACGCACTCACATGACCTTACCTGAATAATGGCTGTGGAGTTTGTAGGGAAGAAGACAGGCGGGTTGTCATTAACGTCAGATATGTCAATGTTGACGGTAACAGTGGAAGACATTGCAGGAGAGCCACTGTCAAATGCCTGGACTGACAGAGAATACGTGGAAACCTGGACACACGCATGCAAACAGACTGCATTAATAGCCAATTCACATCCTACATTTAACACAGGAGCTCACTGAATAATTAAGGTAATTTACATTTCTGTATGCACTGTTGTTTGCATTTTTTAAAGAAAGCTGTTCACCATTTAGCCAGGTAATAATTAATCTCAATTTCCATGCCAAGTAAAAAAATATTTAATGTATCAGAAACGAAGGGCAGTGAGTTAACCCAAAGGTATGAAAATCTCGCTCTCACACAGCTCACATAAATATAAGATGTCATCTTTCACCTTGAAAATACCCCGCATTTTCTGTTTTGGCTGCGCCCATGAACCAGAAAATGACTATTGATTGTTTATGAGATATTGCACTTAAAGATGCATCCTTACCAGCTCTCGGTCCAGTCCCTTATTGACTTTGAGCAGGCCTGTGACAGGGTCAATCCAAAACTGGTTGCCATGGTCTCCTTTTAGTATGGAGTAGGTGATTCGTCCATTCACCTGGCTGTCTAGATCTTCTGCAAGCAACTAAATCATTTCAAAGCAATTTAGAGCAGAAGTGTGTGAGATGTAGGACCATTGGTGATTTCAATCACCTGTTTGTGGAGGGTATTTCCACATGTAGTAAATAGATGTATAGTACCTAAACAGGATTGACATTTAATCTGCAGTCACCATGAAATCTGTTATTTGTAGATACAGATGAACTCTACCCGGCCCCCTGTGGCCAGAATTATACACAACTACGGTTGAAATTATGAATGCTTAAATTGATTTATGCCTAATGCATTAAAGAAAATGTATGAACAAATCTAAAGCATTACCTGGGCGACTGTGTGGCCAATCGATGCATCTTCACTGACTAGTAAGTTGTAGATGTCTTGGCTGAAGGCCGGCGCGTTGTCATTGACATCCATGAGCTCGATGGTTACCATGGTAGCAGAGCTGAGAGGAGGTGTGCCGCTGTCCCAGGCCTCAACAGTCAAGTAGTAATCTTTAAACATCTCAAAGTCAAGATCATCAGCGATGGAGATGGAGCCTGAACACACAAGCATGCATGCACACAAAAGAACACACACAGACAATTAGTAATGTTGTGTGTGTGTGTGTGTGTGTGTGTGTGTGTGTGTGTGTGTGTGTGTGTGTGTGTGTGTGTGTGTG
>JAODLL010058224.1:0-13214 GCA_026546735.1 Forbesichthys agassizii | reverse complement strand
AGTCAGCACCACAGCCCACACCACTCTGTTTCCCTCTGTACAGTATTTATCTGATACACACTCAGCTAGTCCAATCTGTCTTAAACTATTCCCTCTCTCAGTCTATCCATCACCCTGCTCTTTTTGTAGACTCCCTGCATGTTACTGCTGTCCTTCATCGATCCTCTCTCTCTCTCTCTCTCTCTCTCTCTCTCTCTCTCTCTCTCTCTCTCTCTCTCTCTCTCTCTCTCTCTCTGCCATTCCTGTGTTTCTCCCTCCATCCATCCATGCCACCATTGTTCCTCTTTCGGTTGCTAAGTAATGTTCCTAGATGGGAGGGGCTCATCTGAGGGTCTTTGATCCAGTACTGCTGACTGGTGCAGAGGATGTAGTGTGTGTGTGTGCATGCGTGTGTTCACGTGAGCTGACCGAGCTCAGACAAGAAATAATGACAGACTGTAATGCACACGCATGCATATAATCATCTTCACCATTCAGTTGTGTCCTTTTGTAGTTGACGATGAGTGTGCGGCGGTGTACTTGTGTAAGTCATAGTGAATGCTGCAGTTACTGTGTCGGCGTTTTGGGCACCTTTATTGAACATTGATCAGTATTGATCAGTATAGTCATACAGGGGAACGTTTGTGTGTCTTTAGTCTCAGCTTGTGTGTGTCTGTGTGTGTTTTGAGCTATTCCATATATGCCATGCATGCTGTAGGACTCAGAGATAGACAGCTAAAGAAAAGCCTCTATTTCACACACACACACACACACACAAAGGAGCGTGGCGTTATAGAGACATGAAACTCAGCAAGAAACGCTCAGTGTGAAAACAGAGATGAGAATGCCTCTAAACACATTAAGATACACACAGACACGCACGCACGCACACACACACATACACACACACACACAAAGACACACAGAGAGAGACACTTCCTCCAGACCATTCTGGTCTCCTTCCATGTCACCTCCCCCCCCCTTATCCCACTGTCCGCCTTTCTTCCCCCCTCACCCACAGCTAAAGCACCAGTGCTATTTCTGTCCTGCAGTACTGTCTCAGGCCAGCCTGCTAGTACCATCGTGATTATGCAAGCGCTCATGGTCTGTCTCTCTCCATTCAGAACCACTTTGTCATAGAGGCTCTGCCAACGGTTGACAATATAATCATTAGCAGGCAATTGGACCACCGGCAACAATCGTTTGATAGCGATTTTCAAAAACCAGTGCAGGAAGGCAATCTTTTTCATGACGGGGATGATTTTCAGAATCCACAACTGACTTACCCATCTTGTAACTCCCCGAAACCCATCCGAACCAAAATATTCATATTCAGGTCAGAAGACTAAAGTTAACTTCACCTGAAGTGCTTCACAACACACACACACTGGCTCCAGCAAAACTCAAAAGCCACTAAATAATGAAAGACAAATAAACAGCCTGAGAACAAAGGGTAGAGCGATATATGGAGGCAGCAGTGAGAGGAAAGAAAGACTGGCGATGGAGAGCGAGAAAGATACAGAGCGAGGGATGACAAAGAGGAGGAGGAATGAATCTAACTTCAATGGTAGGGAAGTATAGACACGAATGAGAACACTGGAGTGATACAGTAGCAAGACAGAGATGAATTATAGAACGAGCTGTAGTGTTTGTTTGTGAGCGTGCGTGCATGTATGTATGTCTAATATCTCCCTGCAGAGATCTCTTATAGACACCTGTCTCTACCCATGAGTCACCCATTGGCATGTGTCTGCCATATTACGCCCCAAATACACCTGTCAGTCATTATAGGATATATGGCTGCATGCTATCACCTATAGAGCAAGCACAACAAAGATGTTCTTCTATTCAGCATTGTTGATCTAGCCAACAGCACATGCTAGTGCATATACTTTGGTAGTGCTTGGCAGCCAATTTACTGTTGACCATTAAAGGTCAGTCATTCCTGCTAACTTCGAAGAACAGCGTAGTGCCGCGGCTTGGTTGATACGAGTGGTGTTCGCCACTTTGTTCATGTTTTAATTTTACGTAGCCAGGGCTGTGTAAAAGTCTATGTTTATTTATTCAACACGCACAGAGAACGGTAAGCTAGCGATACGCGAGGAGCTATTATTGAATTTGACAAAAAGTGTATTAGCTTATATTTAGCTTGCAATAGCTGCCTATGCCTGGATATGCATTTAAACAAGTCAGCGGCAAGGAGCAGTCTCTTCCTGTCGCTTTGCTCTGTAAAAGTTTTAGCTCAAAGACAATGTGGTTCTCTCTGAGGGAATAGAACAGGCCAGCAGTGGTGACGAACACATTGCACGCACACACACACACACACACACACACACACACACACACACGCACGCTGGAGGAATTCATAAGCATCTGGCAGGAGGTCAGCCCACCTGACTGGCCAGGCAGAGAGAGCTCTGTGATCGCCATGGCGACGCCCCCGGCTTCTAGGCAGGGAGTATCTATCAGCAGCGCTGTGACGAAAACAGAGAGCGAAAACAGGAATGAGGAAGAATGCAACGGAGGAAAACAGAGGCGATGTTAATGATGGTGGAAGCACGTGCGTGTGCACGCACGCACCCCTATTTGGAAACCTGCTGCGTTAATTGCTAGGGCTCTGGTTCACTGAAAACTGGCCAACCCTTCACCCCCCCTCTCTCTCTCTTCCCCCCTCTCCGCTGACTACAGGCTCAATAGGTGATGCCAGGGTGACAGCATCAGCATGACCAGCAGGGGGCAGTGTGGAGAGGGGTAAAACTTAGTAGGGCAGGACATACCTGTAAGTGTGCGTAATTTGTGCATACGTGCGTTTGCGTTTGTGCATACGTGTGTGTGTGGGTGCGTGTTCAGTTGTTGATCTTGAGTTGGCATGTGTGTCATATCTCATCAATATTATCCACATTTGGGTGTGAAACCTAATCCCATCCCATATTATTATGTATTCATGCATGTAAATAGATAGTTGCAATCATATAGAATGCAATATAGTCAATTTACATTAGCTGTTGATGTTATACTGAATATGTGGTTTGTATTATTTTACATGAACGTATTATTCCCATTTTACTACAAGCTTCTCTGACCTTTTCCATATTCCTAGTTTACTGTGTGGTATGGCCATATGACATTATTGTCAATGGTGAAATAATGAAGATCACACCACAAATCTCACTGATGATTAGATCTCACCACAAAATACATCATTCTGCTGCATAGCTTGCCACTTTTTAAAAACGTGTTTTTTAAATGTGTGAACAATTTCAATCTTCACAGCAAAGGTGTAATCCATTCATTTGTTTAACGTGTGTTCCCAAAGCCACTGTATTAGGCGTGATGCAGTACATGCGCTTGGGGACCACATTTCCAGAAACTCTTTAGACAGTTTTTGCTGCTGCCACATTTATCAGCGAGGGAAACTGTTTCCATGAAGTTACCTGGGTAAATTAATGTATGTCAGCTAGCTAACTTGACATTGTCACGTTGTATTGTAGGCTACAATTCGTTGTTCTGATCATCTCAAATAGCAATGTCACCAGTAGCCTACCCCCTAGATGACAACATAAAACAAGCTTTGCATAAAACATGCTTTACAGTCAAATACTCAAATACATGTAATTCATTGTAATTGTCTTGCATAATGAGTTTGGGGCGACAATGAATGAGCGTTCCACAGTGATCATCAGACGGGTTGCCATCTATCAGGTCACCCTCAAAGACACAAGGTAATTACTTTAGCTAATGAACATTTAAATGTAATGCTTTATTCTTTCTTTCAATTAATTAAAAAGATTTTCAAATACATGGTGGTTGGTGGTGCTTCATTCATAGCGTTCGACCAATCATATACTGTACCAATCTAAACTTAATTCATGCATGGATCCTATTGTTCTGGGAGAGTACCTACCCATATGTAGGAGCTAAAACAGGCCCTGAAACTGTGTTATAAAAAATGAAATGGTCTTCAATATATGCAGAGTAGACACACAAAATGACCCGGTGTGAAAGCACCGAATGTCCAGGAAAACAACAAACATTTGCTTCAATACACCACCATCACCTACATGTAATTAATGTAAATGATGTCATGATGCAGCATGATGAGTCTTCACCCACAACTATTCAAACGGAATCATATAAGCATACAATAGGTACAGTACATGCAGCTGTTTTTCTCAACCATACCTGTCACACTTACCTGTGTGACAGAGTAGTGATTGGCTAAGTCACACAATATGTTTGTATTGTATATATAACTAAGAGATCAAGGGGAAAGTGAACTGGTTTTCTTTTTGACCCATTGGTGCCAGGTCACGGCTTCCTTGGGTTCTGTGGTAGAATAAAAGGTCAATACCTGTGGTTTCGCTTCTCTGCTATCTACTGTACTGTAGATTGACCAGAGCAGCTGTGTGGGATATCTTAGGGTATTATTTACGAGTTAGGAGACTCAAGGATAAAGCTTTCTCCAGTACTTTGAATGGAATTTGATCTAAAGTAAAGTAGCCTATAGTACATTACTAATTATATATGATGTCCCTCTTGCTTGTTATATTCTTCATCATTACCACAGCGTAATTAGCAGAAGTTATCTTCCACTAACTCCAGCAAGGATCAGCAAATGTAACTAAAATGTAACTGACCTCCGTTACAATCAGACATTATATCAAGATAACTCATTTGTCCAGATTATTGACAATGCTAAAACTAAGTGTTGCGACAAGTGGATTCTGGCTCTTAGGCCAAAAACCAGATGGAAAAGATGTCGATCAAAATGAATAGTGGCTACTGACGAAAAACAAATGATCTCCTAGATTAAGTGGGTTCTTCCAACAGCATTAAAAATATTGACAGTGAATATATAATATGAATGGTCCAAAACATTGCATATTCACTTTAACATTTTGGATGCTTGCACTCATCAATTAATATTGCGACAAATGCAACATAAACGAAGGCTCTGAGAGTTTAATGTAGCCATTTGTTTGCTTTGCTGTTGAGACATGGCCATGGTTTTCTGAGAGCAGGCATCCTTGAATGTTTATATATAGAAGTAAACCATTTTATAAGGACCGAAACACTTACATGCACAAGTGTGTGCCAACAGACATGAGTGGGGGGAGCAAACCTTGGCGTGAATGAACTAAAAGTGATGTGTTTAATGTATTGAACAATACAATAAAGATCTGTTTATGGGTATACAATGCTCTGCCGTCTTTTTACTTTCAATGACTTAGTGTAATTTTGTGGACACAATTTCGCCGACAGCAAGTCTTAAGTGTCCATAGCGTCATGCTCAATTAGTACGTTGGCATACCAAACAAAAAATGTGCAGATCCCGCTTTAAGCCATTTAGTCCTTGACTGTGGTGCGTATATAGTGTCTGATTGAAAATGCATCGTGTAACAGCGTAATGTGTCAGCATTTCCCTTTTCAACAAAGAATAACGAACGAGCGAGAGAGATCAGACCAGACACGGCCAAACAAGCAAACCTTATAAGGAATGTTATGAAACCTGGCAGGACTTATTTGGTAAGGCCGAAAACTCCTCTGTTGTCGAATGCAGTCACGTCGATAAATACAGCAGAACAGGTACTCTTGGAAGTCAATGTCTCAACAAAAATGTAAAGCTTGCGTTTTAGCAAAAATTGCTTAAATGTCATTTATATTTATATTTACTTATTATCGTAAATACCAGATACATTGCTTTTGATAACATAGCCCTACAAAAACACTAGAGTAACATTGTGCATGCGTGTGTATCAGCAGTGCACACACGACATTCAGTTGTTGTCCACGTCGGTTGAGAGCACTGTCAACAGTCAGCGAGAGTGAGATCGTAAGAGCATGTAGTACCCTACAATAATGATATTACATTCATGTATTGTTCATTAAACAGTTAACCTGCAGTATCTTAAATTCATAACTAGAATGCTGTGCTCATTTGCCTCAGTGCTCGTTGATATAAGGCTGATGCTAACCGCCTTTGGGGCGTGTATGGCATGTGGAGAACATGGTTGTTTTATATATATTCGTGTGTAGGCTGTGGTTCCATGACGTAAAGTTAAACTAACTTGTTAGTCCATTTCTGACGTTGTGTTACAGTAACTTTGCCTACAGTGTACCCAAAGCCGCCGACTGCCTCACATATGCTAGCCTAATCTAACTGTAATGCCGCAGATGCTGTGATTTTTAAGACACACCTGCTATAGAGCCTACAATAACACTGATTCACACCTTGACGTGTCATTCTTTGTATAGCCTGCCTATCAATTGCTTTTAAGCTCAATAATAAACAGATCAAATTTGACCAGAAGGTTTTCCAACTTTCCATGGCTACTGAAACGTTTCGAATTGTTGTAAAGTTCACGTGTACTTTTACTTGTACGATATATCTTCTTTTCCAACAGTTTGGCTTTGGAAGGCCATTCTGGTGGTCCAGACCATGTGACATGTTGTCTCCATGTCTCAGTATGAGTAGCCATGGCAGGACCCAGGTCAGCCATTAGTCAGTTAGAACCACCAAGCCTGAGTTGAGAGCCATCAGAATTTGGGTGCCATTTTGTTTGGCTGTTCTTGTTCCTCTGTCAGCTGGCATTAGCCACGGCCAAAAGAACATCATTACTCAAATGTGATAGTCTTGGCCAGGACTAACATTGTGCTCATTATGATGAATCTCTCTCACTCCGAGTGCAGACATTTAAGACGACCTGTTAGAAGAACGCAATAAGCGCACACACGTGCACAGATGTGCACAATGTTTGGTACACACAGAGAGGGAGAGAGAGGAGAGAGAGAGAGACAGAGGGGAGGAAGAGAGGAGGGAGAGATATAAAGAAAGAGAGTAGCAAAACAAATAGGCCTACATAACAATACTATATATATATACTGTATATAGAGTTCAACAAATGACCCCCCCTCCCCCCCCCCAAAAAAAAGCTACACATGTACAAACATCAAACATACCGTATATGCAGGTATATGCATACACACAAACACACAAACACACGCACAGCAAGTTGCCTGGTTCCTGTTTGCATCACTAAGCTATGCCCCCCTACGGTTCCCAAGTATTCCATTGGGAGAGCAGGGAAGAGGGGCGATTGAGGGAGGAGGGAGAGAAAACATCCTGTGTTGTAAGGAAAACAACACTGATGTCCCCCATTTAAAATGGAGCCGCCCTCATTAACAGTTAGCGTTTATCAACAATAGAGTTTAGCCCCTGCAGGGGGGCTTTTATATATATATATATATATATATATATATATATATTATAGACACCATGTCTATAATAGTCATATAGGCCACAAAGAAACTTAATCAACTGATGCCAAAGACGGAGGGGCTGTCAGAAGGAAAATGAGATTACAGTCTGGAAACCCTGTTCTCTTTAACATTCTCACAGCCACCCTGCTGGCAGACCACTCATGGTGGGTTAGTGAGATAACGTTGACGTCCA
This sequence comes from Forbesichthys agassizii, assembly GCA_026546735.1. Classification (NCBI taxonomy): domain Eukaryota; kingdom Metazoa; phylum Chordata; class Actinopteri; order Percopsiformes; family Amblyopsidae; genus Forbesichthys; species Forbesichthys agassizii. The sequence continues at coordinate 5,782 of JAODLL010058224.1, read as the reverse complement.
GCGTGTTTCCAAATCGTGGTAGAGATTGATGAGGGAATCAAAACAGTTAAACGCTGTCCAATTGTTTCAAAATTATGCAGAGGTCTAAGCTCAGTAGGTGATAACACTTCCCAACCTTGCAAGACCTTAATCACAAAGTGAATTTTAGGTCTGGTTACACCAGGCTAGGACAGGAAAATAGCTAGAAATCTCTCCGGAACATTGGAGAATATGGGGAACGTGAAGGACTAAACGTGGGACACGCGGGGAAGTGTATGGCGAAAATGAGCCTTGACAGTGTGTTTGCGTGTGTGTTTTCTACTCTGTAAACAAGCAGTCCCATGGTTGAACCTCATAGGATTCAAGGTGAGACCATTGCATGGAATCTGCACACTTAGACATCTGAACACCTCTTATAAATAAGGAATAGGACAGTCATACATCCAAATATAAGGAAAGAGAGATGACCGAGACCGAGAGAGAGAGAGAAAGAGAGAGCGAGAGAGAGAGAGGGTAAACCTAGATTCCACCTTTGTGCTGGTTTGACAGGCGAGTACAGTGACATTAGCATAGTGATTAACAGTAGCATTAGCATAATAATTAACACTCACATTAGCAAATACAACAGGGTTGAGAGGGGAGAGAGAGAGACAGCTAAAGAGACAGACAGGGAACAATTGAGAAGGACTGGCTGTCAACACTGCCCCCTATGGACTACTGGGTCAATGTCAAGTCTGAGTTGCCCATTCCAAACATGGTGAATTACTGTAAGTAAACTGGGTAATAACTGACAACAATAATACAAATGTGAAGAAAGGTAAAAAAACAGCCACAGCTACAAATACTGGTACGTAAAGTGCAGTATGTGTGTACTATGTATCATTACAAAATATTAATGTCAGTGTTTTTACATGGCTAAATCCCCTCCTCTGCCGTTTATGATTATGTACTTAACTCTTCATCCCTAGATCCCAGGATAAGGTGTTTTTCTCATTACTAATGGGACAGAACATATCACTTTACCTTTGAACATAGTTACAAAGATAACTAAAATATACAGCACATGATTCATTCAATAACGATATTTGAGTTATACCGTTTGGAGTGGATGGCTCTCTATCATCTGCAGTATACGTATATACAGTACATATGGAATGATTTTCACCCCAGGAGCAGACAACCGGGAAACACAGAGTTTCATGGAGGGTTTACAAGGGTGCACTTAAACCCAAAACGCAATACCCACAAAGGTCCTTCAAGCAGATGTTGCAGAAACATACTGTACCTTGCCACTGCCTTACTTACATATTCAAGCCAATGCCTTTAATTGTCATTATCCAACGCTTTGTTGACAATTGCTTTAGCCTTCCCTCACCTATTCATTGAAAGGATGGACATCTAGTTATTGATATGTTATATTGGAGGCTAATAACTTTTCATTGCTGAGGACAGGCCTGCAGGCACCATTACGTGGCTGCTAATCACCTGACAATCCATTTCCAGCTATAGTGTCAGCTGAGCAGTTTAACAGGACAACTGTAAATCATAGCTAATCGGTAACACATTAGTGTATATAGCATATATGTATATATACTGTAGATATTATTGTATTATACAGTACATTATTGTATCATGTCCAGAGGCAGCTGTTTATGGAAAAGTAATGTAATGTTCTTCATGTCTGTAAAGCCCCTTCAATGTATACACTAAACTGAATGTTTAAGTGCATCAAGGAATGGACCCTAATGAAGGCATGGCATATAGTCAATGTGTGTGTGTGAGAGAGAGACAGAGAGTGCGTCCATGTGTGTAATAATGGCCATCGGTGATAAGGGGCCACATGTGTTGGTCCACAGTAGATTGAATTGAAAGCTATTAATCTGACCTCCCGTCCCATCAAGCATTCACTCCATACACAGGCTCTGTCCTCATTCTTTCATTTTGTTCCTGTTTCTTCGCTGCAACCTCTGACAGACACCCCTCTCTGCCCCTCTGCTTCTGTCCAATCCACAAGCGTCAGCTTGATGTCATCTCGGTTCTCTGAGGCAGAACACGTCCCCGCGTTGTTTTGAATATTCCATTTAATCTGGCGCGTGACCGCTGATGTACCTGAGAGCTGCTCAGCACAGCGCTGACAGTCCGAGGGCTGTGCTCTGCGCTCTGCTGGCTTCAGCGGGACTTTTGGAAAAGCACACAGACAGCAACACAATCAAACTGTTCCTATGTGGAGAGAAGCCTTTCTCACACAAGGAAGGGAAAGTAATGTATTGGCATTGGCCCACATTTTGATGTATTCCTGCACTATCCTTTCAACATTTCAAACGTACAATTGCACGCAGATGAAATCTCCTTTTGCAGGGACAGGTGAATCCAGTATAATTTGCAAGTTTAAGGTGAACTCATTCCGTGTGTAATTGCAATGCAAATCAGGCAAATCTATAGATCTATCTCTATTTTACTCGACAGCTTACAGCATCTATTGATCAAAACAGCAGCTCAATCCTGCTGCCCAGAAATGCTCTCAAACACACAATGTCCTGGTTTGCAACCCTGTTTGAATTTAACGAGACAACGTTTGTATTGCAGCCAATTGGGCAGACTCGGCCACTCCTGGCGTCGTGCTAGAAAATCTGGTCAGGGAGAACAATTATGCTAGTGTACCATGAGAATTTGACAGGAAGTGCATTTATCCGTGTGCACCCTGTAGTTATCAGGTCTTAATGTGGCTAGGGGATCTTTCAAACACCCACCGTGTACAAGAATGTCTCACTGTTTTTAACAGGAAAGAAGAGCCAGTAAGGACGCTATAAGGAAGCATTGATCATGAACAAATCGGGCACTCTTACACCTGGCGCAAAGCGGCATGTGTCTAATTTCCCTGTTCAGCATTGTTTAGGCTAAAGAGCAAATGTACTCGCGCCCATTTGACTGCCTGTGGGGTCTTAACATGAGATGTCTGGCACATTGTAAGCACATTGCTGTATTGAGGCAGCGGAAAGTGATTGACCAATAAAAACCTGGTCTAAAGTCAATAGTGCATGATCAAGATATAGCGCCTATGGCGGGTGCACAACGTGGATTTGTAAAAAGATCAATGCAGTTTGCGCCTTGCACTTTACACCATCCACTTACAATAGATTCTTAAAATGGTGTATGGTTATAGGTAATGTAGAAAATGGGGGGAAAACACACAAAGAAGCAAAAAGCAAAAAGAACACCATAAAAACCTCTTGATAATAGAAAACAATGCCTAAACAACATCCAAACTACAACATACATTACAGTAGACTACCTATTAAGGTGTTAAGCTAATCCACTTTTTGTCAAATTTGCCACATATCTCCTAAAGCGGTATGCTTTCTTACCAGTCCCTCCAGGATTTTGCGATGGTGCGATCACAACAATTAACGCAAATTCAACCAATCCCTGTGAATTCTGCGCAAACTTGCAACTGTAAATCACTGCAAATTTGACACATTTTCATTTGTTTTATAAATGCAGACTGTACACAACAACGATATCCTAGCCTTCGCAATGCATTTCCAATATGTGGGGCTGAGCTTCTAAGAGGACATCTCATGGCAATGAAGGAAGAGGTGTTTTTGTTTTGATGAAGTTAATTTTATCCAGTGTGACTTGCTATTTCTCTAATACAAAAACATTGCTCATGTTTTATTAAGGTCCTCCTAAGTAGAAATAGCAACCTGCAAGTCTGAGACAAAATATGGTAAAAAAGGCTAAAACAACATGCTGTTATATGACAGCAGATAATGTCAAGAAAAGCATGGCATAGTCAGTCATAGTATAAATAGTCGGGCAAGTGTCCATTAGACATTAAGGGTCACTACAAGCACCGACTGGTACATGCCAACAACAGAATCTGACCTTTATGGTATATCTACAGTAATGCAGCACACATTGAAGTTTCTTACGATTGCTTTTATCCTGAAACACATTACCCCTTTCAATCTCCCTGTCTAGTGTCCTGCCTGTAGTGGCCTATTACAGCCATGTGCGCTGGTCTTCCTTCAAGCTGAGCTGCTTCCAAATGTCAGTGTTCCCCTCACAGCGAGGACAGGAGGACACTAGGATCCTCGTGGAAGAAAAGACCCCGTCTGCATGCCTCAGCACCTCCCTTGTGCTTCCATTTGGCCCTTGGGTGATTCATAGACAGGGGAGATGAGGATCGAGGACGAGAGGTGGAAATTAAGGGGCGGAGCAAGCAGTGGATGGGGAGCATTTGCTACCCAGCCAGAACGAGAAAACAGATGTCTGAAGGATGGAAAGGATGGCATGTGAAGAAGAAAGAAAGAAGAAAAGAAAACGCGTGTGTGTGCGTGTGTCTGTATGTCTGTCTGTCTGTCTGTCTGTCTGTCTGTCTGTTTATGCAGGAGTTTGTGCGGGCAGGCATGAACAGTCGCACGCAAACAAATTAGCAATACAAAAGAAACAAAGAAAAAACAAAAAGGCAGGCCACACTAAACGATGAGGAATCGATGTGACAGTTGTTGGTGAAAATACGCCTGACAAGTGTCTGGAGTCAGTCATTTCATCTGCCTGATGCAAGAATGTCCAGAGGATTTCCCTTTAAACACTGCTCTCTCTCTCTCTCTCTCTCTCTCTCTCTCTCTCTCTCTCTCTCTCTCGCTCTCTCTCTCTCTCTCCAATATGATTCAACACAATGGAAACTACAGCTGATTTACTATTTAGCATGTGACAGCTGGTTAGTCGTGTGTGTGTGTGTGTGTGTGTGTGTGTGTGTGTGTGTGGCAGCAGAAATGAGCAGCAGGAATCAGGGCGTAGAAGTAGCTGGAGCGGCAAAAAGAGAACACCTTCATAGTGTACACATTTAGAGTTGGTCTCACATTCACCTGTCTCTCTGTCTCTGTGTCTCTGTGTCCATTCGGAAACTAAATGTATCCACTTGGGGATACAAGTATGACTGTGAACATGTTTACCATGCATGCAATCTTCATTAGCTCTGTTGTGTTCATAAAAAAGTCTTATTTCAGTGTCACTTCAACCTCACACTGCCACCCCCGACCATATGTATCAGTGTTTCAATGTTTCAGTGAACTCTGGGTCCCATAACAAAGCTCTACACAACGCCTGCCTCTGAGAATGGACATACAGTATTTAAAACTAAGTTAGCAACACCTGTGACTCAGTTTGGACATTTAAAATAGACACATCATAATGTGATTATGATCATATTCAGCTGTGGAAGACAGAGACTTTGACAGCTGATGCACAAAGACTATGCAGACGATGAAAAGGGGACAAGATACTGCAGATTGTCCTTCCTCCATAGTAAACACTAGGGACAAGAAACATCCTATTCTGCAGGTCAATTACATCAAGCCTGAAGCAGAGTGAACATTTAAAGGTAAAGTCAGCTATCTATAGTCAATTTCAACAAAAGTCTCCTCGCATTTCGCTACCGTTCTCTGTGCATGTTTAAAAAACAATATGATGCTTCTACACAACCCTGGCTCTCTAAATAGCAACATAAACAAAGTGGCGAACACCGCTCGTATCAACAAAGCCGCCGCGCTACGCTTTACAGTGCATTTCAACGCATGAGACGACACCGCAGAGGACCGGGGAGCGATACTGTTATGATTTGAGCTCCAAGTTAGAATGACTGACCATATAACTTAATAGAAAGCCAGGCTGTTAAAATAACAAAAGATCCATTCTGTCTCTTTGTCTGCCACTATCTACTACCTTCTCTCTCTCACACACTCATCCTCCTACAGAGAATTATATATAAAGCATATACAACAGTGTGTGTATATATACA
>JAODLL010058203.1:0-18307 GCA_026546735.1 Forbesichthys agassizii | reverse complement strand
TTAGAAGTGTGTGTGTTAGAAACCTGATAACGACCCATTCATTTGAATCAGGTGTGTTGGAGCAGGGAGACATCTAACACATGCAGGGCTGCGGCTTTCCAGGACTAGGGTTCCCTACCCCTGGTGTAATCCCACAGAGCCGGCCTTGCGAGTTGTTTATTATGTAATGCTAATGGGACAAAGAGGCTGAGACTATGAGCGTCAGCCGTCATGAGTAGAAATTGTTTTTCCAAAGCAGAAGGTGATGTCAGTAACACCTGTTTACTATCCTACAGCTGGTGATTTTTAGAACAAAATCCCCACATTTGACCCACATTTTCACATAAGTGTTCACTCAGATAATTGAGCTTCTAGACAACAAAGACATACAGCCTGATTGGTGTGACTATATGATTTTGATGATGTAGTATAAAATACATAATTTCCATATTTAGTTTGTGTTTATCATCCTCGTGCTTATGATAGTTTATTTCCAGCAAACATGAATTGGACAGCTCCTGTCAGGAAAATATGTATATGTTACTCTGTAAAGCAAAGAGCTCTCGCTGGTAATGTTTTTTATTTAAAATAGTGCCAAAAAGAGACCAGCTCCTGGATTTCAGGTGGTCGTTTTCTTGGCTGGCTGGCTAGACAACAAACTTGTAATGACAACTAACTGTAGGTTGACTAACTCAGAGAGAGAGAGAGAGAGAGAGAGAGAGAGAGAGAGAGAGAGAGAGGTTGGATTACCTCTTTCCTATAGCCCTACAGTCTGTATAACGTTCAGAGATAATAGCTACCACTTAATTTTAGTTATTACATTTCTATTTGCCCCCCTACACACACACACACACACACACACTTTCCCATCCACACACATGCACACACTCACACAGAACAGAAAATAACAGCATACATTTTACTGTAATTTAATTGTAAATTATTAAATCCTAGAAAAATAGCTATCAACCAATAAATAGATATTAAAACAGCTCTTTCTCTATAATAATATTATATGAATTATTACTTAACAAATATCCCCTAGCCTATTTGTCCTCACCACAGACAGCACACAGATATGCTGACTTGTACAGTAGGCTACTGTTATGAGCACCGTTATGGTCGTTTTGGCGCCATCTATGCATCTAAATATTCATGACAGGTGACAAACACAAACCGCCCTTCTCAACATCTCACCCCTCATTGGAAGATGTCGCTGTCTATCATGAACTGACGGGACATTTGAAGAGTTGCAGGCACAGCCGGGAAGGCGTGTTCTCTGTCCCACCTAACTTCACCAGCTTATCCCAAGAATGCCGTGAGAGCGCGCACTTCCAGAGGAAGACGCGAGGAAAAGGAAGAAGGTAAGGTCCAGCCCGACTGCTATACACCCCATTGATTTTTCTTGTGGACTTTCCATAGCACCAATCAATGTAACGAGGAGTAGCCTTAATAAGAACTTTATCTTAACTTAACAAATGTCTGCTTGTTGTTTCGACATTTGGTAGTCTACAACGACGTGAGCCAAACCAATAGGTCTAAATGTTGGGATTTTTTCGTAGCCATCGATCATTACAAAATACTGTAGCCTGTACCCTAACCCTGCTTCTAGCCTGTCTGTTCTGTTTACATCGTGCCTGCTGTCTTTACCATCTGCGGGCAACTTTAAATAGCCATATTAGTTATTTTATTCCAATTTAAAATAACAGACTATAGGTCCCCATACCTCTTTTATATGATGCACACAAAATAATATACAACTTTCAAGTAAAATCTGTTTTATTTCTGTCAGGAATCTCTGCCTATAGGTGTTCTGATTGTTTTATAAACAGTATTAAACAACAGAATGGGGTTGAAACTGGATGGACCCCTCCATTGCTGCATTGTTTGTTTTCCTCCCCAGTGTGTTCTCTTGACCCTGTATCATTTTCTGGTCATATTGTTTCAGCTATTAGCTAGACCCACTTCAATGAAATGTATTGCAGTCCAGATATTTTGGATAGTGTGTTTTGTGTCCTCTGTGTCCAGCTGTGACACATTCAGCCTCTATCTATCTGTCTATGTTCTCTGCCTATCACGTCAGTCTATTTTCAGTTGGCAGGATTGTTCTTTAGCCGCGTCTTGTTTCTTTTTAACAATTCACCGGAGTGCGGTTTAGGAGAGATAGAGCTTCTCTCCTGGTTTATATTGTGGAAGTATAGGTTACATTAACAATCCAGATGTGAGCTAGCAATTATACAGAATGTCCACTTATTGTTAATGGGCAATGTGTCCTATGTTTTTATTGCCTCGGCTTGTTTGAATGATGTGTTGCTGGAACTCAAGCCCCAGAGGTAAAAATATTATACCAATAAATAGTGTTATATCATCTGTTTTTTATTTCATAGACATGTGAGAAGTCACTTCGATGTATGGGCAGGACTCCATTATAGTATAATTACATTGTGCTCACAGGAAGCGTTATCCAATGTTAAATGTGTGTGTGTGTGTTGTTGATTAGGAATATAAATTACATCAAATACATGTCTACTATTTTTATGAGCAATGCTGGCAGAGCTCTGCATACACTTTAGGGAAAATCATTTTTGAAGACTATGTAAAGATTTGGGGATAACAATTTGTAATTAATGATTTCATCCACCAGAACTAGCTAATATCCCTCTATTTTGCTTCTACAGATCCCTTTAGGATGTTGGAGTGTCATATCATGCATCAACTTTCAAAGTTGATATGTCATATTATCACACAGCAACTTTGAAAGCCCATTGTATCACATATTTTGACATGTGTTGAGTTGAAGTGTTAAGTGAACAACACCACCGATGAGCTCACACAAGGGAAACCTTCATGCAACATTACCCAGGGGTATGACTTACAGTGTCTACTTCAAAAATAGAGCCACTGTAAAATGAGTTAGGGGTGTCTGGGGGCAGTGTAGCCACCCGATGTTCTGGACATATACCTCCCATTTCACCCATGAGAGAAGGAGAAAGATTAGTGTCCTAATCTTTTAATAGGGATGGGACAATATCGGTATGGCAATATATTTTCTATCTTCCTTTTGCGGTATGTTATCGATACACTGCCACCAAATATCGATCTAAATTAATTGATAAAAACAGACTTCCGCATCAATTTGAATTAAATGAGTGCTACTTTATAAATCCTTGTGGTGGCGCTTCTCAGATGAATGAGGGTAAACTTGTGAATAATGGAAACAGAGATAGCAGGATAAATGAAAGCAAATCAGAGAGGCACCTATGGATCAATGTGCCAGTTCCTTAGGTTGATTTGGGTAAGTTTATCATAAATTATAGCTCTGCAGTCAGGTCAAACAGTGACAGAACCTACCGAGTTCCGACAGCTCTAAGTATAATTACAGATACGTTATGCACTAGGATTTACATAATAGGCTTTCGGAATTGCATGCAACATACTACTGTGATAAGTGAATTAGTTCACCTTCCCCCTTTACTTTTCTTCTCATCGCTCTCTCTAAACACACATACAGGACACGCGCTCAAACACAACAGAAGTTGCAGCCCGTGTCCTCTTATCAAGCCCTGGCTAAACTTAGGAATTACCGAACTATAAAGTAAATCTATCACTATCTCTCTGCACCCGATAGAACAATTTGTCTGTTTATTTTAGAACACATTGTAATGGGAATTACATTTAGGTGCAGAAAACACTTAATTCTTCAAATTTTTAGGGTATATTTTATAGGTGCATGATTGACTTGCAATATATCGATTTTCACAGAATCGCTGTATCGTGATATTATTGTGAGTTACTCTGCGATTCCCACCCCTACTTTAAATTGGTGTTTCCCTTTCTTGTAAGTACTGTATGAGGGGAAACCTTACATCTATCTGTGCCTGGAACATGTGTCGTAACAGTTTGTTTCTACATCACTGGGCTGATGGCTACTGATAGCAATCATAGTTGTAAATCTAAAAGAGCGCTATCAAAGCTGTGTTATTCATTATGCTGTCTATGAAAATCACTGCGGTGTGTTTGGTCTTTTAAATCTCAATGTTTCTTCTTCTCAGGCAGCAGTTAGCGATAAGCCTTAGGCCCACATGGAACATGATAGCAAAAGGCTTTCACCATAATTAGCAGGCATCCAGGTTTTGGAAATGGAAATTGCCACTTTCTACTTCATGTCATGATTGGAGTGGCTTCCTAAATTATAAGTTAAAGAATGAGAGTTTGTTTTTATTTGTAAGGAACTATGTCATCCTTCCTTATGATGGATATACAGATAAAGTGTTTGGAATTGATGTGTCTAGGGTTGAACATCTGAGAGAAGGTGGTACATTTGTAATGAATCTCTCCTTTCTTCCCTGCGTACACAACATGTGAATGAAATGTCCTACTCCATAGCATCCTTGTGGGATACAACAACTTAGATGGTAACTGGAGCTCCTTCTGCCTGCATTTATGTTTTGTTGAAGGCAAACACGTAACGTAACTTAGGGTGGCCAAAGGCATGCGATATAATGTAGTAGGGAATGGTTATTCACTATATGGATAATACATAGAAATTAGGCTTTGAGTCTGAATCCCCATCCTCTGAAGAGGTGGGCGGTTTGACTATACTGTGTGTGATGATAGAAATGTGTCTTCCTGTTAGGGCTGCTCGATTATGGAAAAAATACTAATCATGATTATTTTGGTCAACATTGAAATCACGACTGTGTGAACACATTTGAACTACTAATCGATAACTATAACAATAAGGTCTGTTTTAAGGTCAGTCACTTCAAATTGATATATTAATTGTAGAAGTCACATTACACAGTACAGTATTATAATTAGAATTTGTGAGGCCAAGTATCATATGCTTTCCCTGTAATGGTACAACTCTACTCTAAGCTTTTGTGTAGCTTGAAAATACAAGCATTTCAAAGCCATAGATCCACTGCCTTGCCATGATACTTTTCAATCAGAGAGATGCAAGAAAATTATTATTATTTTCACTTGCAAAGGAAATATGGTGCTAATACATATTGATGTTGCTTCTAAGTAGACACCATCTGACATCTGGTCTTGTTCTGAAGATCTGCGGATCAAACATCTGGAGACTTCAATTGCTATGTTGTGAAGGAAACTGTATTTTCTTACCCATGAAACTACAGCCCACCAAGCAAAACATTAAAGCAAATGTGGGCCATAGATAGGTTTAGAAAGAAAGTAACTAACTATGTAGGCCAAATACTCTGATGTGTAATTTCCTGACTCTTAATAAAGGAGTCACTTTGTCTGCTGGGGCAACTGGCATGAATGTTGTTCGTCAAAGATGAATACAAAGAGGGTTTAGTCCAAAGTAAAATGTGACTGACTGGGACTGCTGTGGGCTGCCTGATGCAGAAACCAGTGGAGAGATGGCAGTTAATTGGGGAAAGCGCAGCTTGTAAGCCCTGCCTTGTTCCAGGGGAGGACATTTCATTTATCTAGCATGGGTTTTCCCAGCACTCTCACTGAAAGCTGCTTCTGGGAACACATGTCAAACACTCTTTGGGAAGGATTTCTGGCCTTGCAGAATTCATGCAAAGATCATTGTTTTTGTGTGACAACATGGAATTGGATGCTTTTAGTCTCAAGGTCCTGTGTTGTTTGAAATATCTTTTATTTCCTTTTTTCATGCCCAGTCATGTCTAGGGCTCAGTTAAACTTGAGTGTATAATATATGAACATTTAACTTTTGTATTCAGTTTACTCTGCATTGCTTAGCTTACTAGTGAACTAAATAATGCATTTAATTAAATGGCAATCCCAGGTCAGGGTATTTACTATTGTCACATTAAATTAACAATACAACAGTAAATAAGTCACATACTGTAGTAGCTGGTACACAAACCAGAACGAGTCGTGGCAGGCTTTGTGAAGTTTGTATTAAAAAAACTCTAATTTGGTAGATGGTCCATCACGCCAAGAAGACCACCAGGAATTGAGGCCCTTTCAGTGTTTTGCATGTCTTCTCTTATAGCACATTGAGTGGTGGACTTCCCCTGTGCCTTTTTATTAAATTCACTTTGTGACATTTTGAACCTGAGGGAGGGTGAACATGAGGGGGTGGGAATGGAAAAATACACGGAGGCCTCACAAACATCAGTGTCACCACTGAAGTTGCATAATGGTTCATTGTGGGCCCTGAATATGCAGGATTGTATTGGATGGAACAGTTAAGGAGGCGGATATAGAATGCATGGGATTGAAATTGTTTGAAGTCGAACCTGATGCTGAAATGTAATAACTTGGATCTCCTTCTATAGTGCCATTGTAAAATAATGGAGAAGATAGGAATTTAGACAACAGCCTACTTCTTTACTTCTACTTCTACTTCTTTCAATGCCTGACTCTGTACAGATAGCGTGCAACGCATGTCCTTCCTAAAACTAATGTTATCTGATCAGCCTGACTGTAATTCACGTGATGCTACCTTTAGCACTGGTGCTACACTTATACAGGACTGTGTGTGTGCTTTGTCTCAGTGTCACAGTGGCTCTGTGTTTGTTCAGCCCATGCATTGCTTGTCTTCTTCGTGGTGTTTTTCCGCTATCAGGAAGCAGCTTTCATGCTTAGCTGATGGTTTCCTGGCAGGACTGGCCCCCAGTTCCTTGTGGAAGACAATGGGAGTTATCCCCAGGGGCCCTGGGGGATATAGTTCAGCATATATATGTGTGTGTGTGTGTGTGTGTGTGTTGTAGGGGGCTTCTGCAGATATATGCCAGCAGCTGAGAGGCTCTTGTGTATAGTATGTGTGTTTACATGCACCTCTGTATTGCTGTATAGAGTGTGTGTGTGTGTGTGTGCACGCGTGTGCGTGGGAAAATGTCAGGCAAACTACTCAAGGCTGATAATTGAAATACAAGGGATGTATATTTTGCCTCAGCACTGAAGAGCGAAACAACATGGAATTGGATGCTTAGTCTCAAGGTCCTGCGCTGTCTGACATAATCCCCTCCCTCTCAGCTCCTTCATGTCTGTTTTGGCAAAAGGGTGGCGGTCGAGATGAAGTCACGGTTTGAAAACCTCATCTGGCCAAAAGCCACACATTCGGCCTTGAACCAGCGGGTTTCCTCTACCAAGCCTGCTGAATAGAAGACAGCGCTAAGGGCAACACCCAGTTATGTTTATGTAACATAGGAGTCTCTAACTAGTCTATCATGGAAATATTACCATTAGCATTTCTTCATGGCTATTTATTCAGTGTCATATTCTCTGTCAAGAATGCAAAAACATTTGGAATATTTGATTGTATTGACATTTTCTGCAGATATATGCTAGCAGCTGAGAGGCTCTTGTGTATAGTATGTGTGTTTACATGCACCTCTGTATTGCTGTATAGAGTGTGTGTGTGAAATCTGTTGGTGGTTTGCTATGTTGATTATTTCAGAATAAAAAGCAGATTTGTGCAGTTGTCAAATTTTACATGAAGGATTAAACCTTTTAATAAAGTATAGTAATGTTTCTTATTAACCAGCGGGAACGAGCCAGCTATGCCGATGATTTTGGATTCTGAAAAACCAAACTAGGAAACTTCATGTAGACCCAACTTACAGACATGGAAATATGTATGACTAAGGCATAGTGGAGCACTAGTGTGTCATTTTGAACACAATCCGTGTGTGTGTGTGCGTGTGTGTAGTGGAATCTGTTGAGGGCTTTACAAAGTTAAGGAATTATTGCTTCTTATTGAATTAACTTATGTGTGTGGCATAAGCTCCTGGGGTTATAAATCTGCTATTGTGATTGGATGGTTAGGCCTACATGTTAGATACTTTCCTTTTTATATGTATGTATGTATGTATATGTGTGTGTGTGTGTGTGTGAGAGCGAGAGAGAGAGAGAGTAAAAGGAAGGAATGCATCTCTCTCCCCCTCTTTATCATTCTCTCTCTCTTCCTCCCTCCATGCCCTGTAATTAGCTGCTTGTCATCAGGTCTGAGGCAAAACACCCTGCTCTGAACAGCGACACACTGCCTTCAGAGTGGCCTGGGTTGTCCTGAAAGGTGGCATGGTGCATCTTTTGGGAAAGCGGGGGAGGAGGAGGGTTTGTGAATCTCCATGGGTCAGAAAGTTTGACAAAAGTGGATGCTGTTGTGTAGGTGTCCAGAATGGATTTTATAGTGTTCTGGCAACTGAAGAGAGTTTCTGAGCTGTCGTGTTTTTAGCATTTTCAGCATTTTCCTGACCTGAGTGAGCTGAATGATTGGCTTTGCTGGCAAGAGAATGGATTTCACCAGAAGAACTAATAAATGTGTTGTTAATCAAGTGAAGTTGGGAGCTCATTATTTGTCCCTGAAAAGCTCCATATGTTGACACCACCCTTAGTGGCAACCAGACCATTAACACACCATGTTCCCATTTGTATTCTTCTCTTGATTATTTGTATTTCTCCTGCTTGTCTCTATGGTCTTTTGAAGATGACTCTTTGTGTGTAAGTTAGGTAATACCGAGGGTGATTTGTCTAGACCACTGGTTCTCAAACATAGTTTGACCCATGGCCTGAAAAACAAAGTGGTTCTAGCGTGTCTGTCCACGGGAAAGAGGTTGGTTTACACGTGTTGTTCTAGGCTATACAGTGCATTTGTTGGGGGGCAGAGACATTCATTCAATAACACTACATGCCATTTAATACAACCATAACATTTTTTTTAAAGATGTTTTCATGAACAAAATAAAAATGCTGTGATCGGCCCCCTCAAAAAGCAACTTGTGTATTTCTAGGGGTGTAAACCCCCACACTGAGGACCAATGATCTGGCGGGCTAGATGCCTGGAGGCCATAATGAGGCTACGCAGAGCCCTACGCTCCCGTCTCCATTTGACATTGACAGAGGACCATAATACGCGAGGGGGTCTTTCACCGATGCCATTCCCGGCCTATAAGGAGGGAGACAAACTGCAGCCACTGAAGATGTGCCGTGTAGTTTCTGTGTCTGCAATGGCTTGTCCTGCTTCAAGAATAAACAGACAAAAGGCTATTATTTAGGCTACTTGTTCCAGCCCGTCACTCCTTAGCTTGAGTCACAAGCAATGTTTTTGAAAACGGCAATTGAATAAATGTTCAATCGAATGTAATGTATCTATTGGGCGTGGCATGCCTGCATTTGTATCTTTGGCCACTTTTAATTTATTGTCCATAAATATATCTGGAGACAAATATAAACATGGTCTAGTTATGCACTTTGTATTCATGCTGCGTCTTGCAGTTGACGTACACATTTGAAACAAATTCAGCCTTTTGTTTAATAGCTGAGTGGGCTGCTTGTATCCCGGGGCAGGTGATGAGCAGTGAGCCGTGTGCAGCAGATAACAGGCCGGTGTTGGGACTGTGTTCCAGCGTGTGTTTGTGATGCTACGATGGGCTCCTGTGAGCTGCTGCGTGTTCTAGCCTGGTGACAACAGCAGGATGTGTGAGGGGAAGTATGGGCTGGAATGTGCCTTAGGCTTCCAGGGGAAAAAAAAAACTGTGTGTGTGTGTGTACACGTACACGGGATGTATGTCTGGGACTTTTTTGAAAGAAATTGAATAATGAATACTGTGCGTGTGTGATATTGCATTTCTCAACACAAAGTAAGGTAGAAAAGGTTTGATTCTGGCATATATGCTTGCATATCCTAGTTTGTGTGTGTTGTTTCGTGTTTATTTTCCTTTCTTGCATTGTTTTCAACCAGAAACAGTAGCCTGGAGCTTAATGACAAAACACAGCTAGTGATGGCCTCTCCCTTTCCATCAGTGGGGCTGTGTGGAGCAGTGGAGGTGACCGTAGGAAGGAGGAGACCAACCTGACGTTCCACTGCATCTGAGTGACTGACCATCTGAGAGAGGTAACCCTTCAGTGAAGCAGCAGACTGGCTCCATGGTACCACAGGAAGAGATCAAGGAGAAACGCTGTTATATCAGCGCTTTGAAGATTAAGCTTTATTGTTTTAGTTTCCTTGGATGAAAACCTTGATTTTTACATTGAGAACCAGATTTGTTTTGTTTTCAATGGTCTAGTAGTCTCTACTGAAACATGTTGAGGTTAGGGATTGTGGGTTTGTCTTTATCCACACTCCTGAAACAAAGAAAACATGTTCAGCCAACCAGCGCTGGGTAAATAATGGTAAAGTAAATAGTACATTTGAAACTTGGCAGGCTGTGGGAAATACCAGTCCCCTTGCTCTTATTTAAAATGATGCCATATACCACTATTTTACTTCTACATCAGTCAAGAGGAAGGCACTTACAGCCTCTGCTGTGTATACAGTAGGGGTGCACGATATTGATAAAATGTGATATTGCGATATTGATCATGAAAATTGCAATATCGATATTAATTTAGATATTTTAAAATCACAAAGGTTATGGGAAAAGACATTAAAATATATTCATAACATATGAAAACAACACATTTTCAACTGACATTCATATTGGACTCATACAACAACAGTAATTTATTTATCTATTTGGCCACTGATATTTATTTTCGATCTCTATTATGTCATGAGCTTCCTTAGCCACACATCTTACTTCTGTCTAAATCAAACATAACTAACCCATACAGCCAATGGACGCATCTCTCCACAAAATAAACTGAATATTGCAACATTGTCGATGTGATATTGTAATAACGATACTGAATCGATATATTGTGCACCCCTAGTATACAGTAACAGGCTTTATGATTACAGCACATTATTTATTTTTTATTCTCAATTGTTTCTTTTTATTGAGCAATAAAACATAATAAATAAAACTGGAGGATCCATTAACCATTCAAGCTTAAACCCCCACTTTTAACTCCACTGTGAAACCAGAGGATTCACCTCACCATACCACACCAGAAAATATACCACATTAATAGGCTTCCTCTTAGGTTTGACTTCGTGGGATGGTTTTCCTGACACACATACATATATATACGGATGGTAGAATAAACGTGTATAAAGGCACATACTCACATTCACAGAAAACAGAATACACACACAAAGACACAGACACACAATGACCAAACAGGCATGTATGCATTTAAAATCCCAGTAGCTTAGATGCATACATAATGTCATTATTAATTCCTTTCAACAGCTCTTGATGAAAGACACACTCCAGTTATCCATTCCTTCTTTACAAAACCCATTTGCTTGCCAAACTGTGACACACTTCAGGAATTTACCTTCCACAGGTGAATCAATAACGCTTTAAAAAGAGGTTGAAAGTAACATGCAGTTACGAAAAACACACAAACCGTCTGCGGTCTTGTTCTTAAGGGCATTCTTATACATTTATAGGACCTATAAACAAGCATCCATGTTCGGCTTCAAAGGAAGAGGCTAGGGATAATAAGCTCGTTTAAAACATAGGTCTTCTGTGTGATGCTTGTTAGTGGTCACCTTACTTTAACAAGATTTTGAGTTTTGTTTAAGATTGATGTATCTGCCACCAGAAAGTTGGGGCCGGGGGGGTTAAGTGTTTAATGACAGTAGGCCTAAGTGTGTAATGTTTTCCTTTGTTATTTATCAAGGTGGTGTTGTGCTGATGTGCTGTTGTATTACCTTATGAAAGCTCCAAGACCTGAAACATGACTCAGTCAGTGCAAGTCAACGCAAAGATGCCTGGTAAGCAGAAACCACTGTGTTCTTGAAGAAATATCCCTTTTTAGATTTGAGCTTGATTTATCATTTATGTTAATCTGAAATGTGGTCCATAAATCCACATACAAATGCTTGACATATAAAACCCCACCCATGTATTCACGTTTTTGTGCAGGTTTCTGCAGATCTACTTTGGGTTTATATGATATAAATAAATAATGTCCCTAGAAAAGTATGTATGGTTTTAAACACCCTTTGTTTAAAGTGCGCTATATGACTTTCTGCCAGTAGATGTCATACTAAGCATCAGCATCTCACACCAAAACAAATGCTTTATGAGCCACACACACACACACACACACACACACACACACACGGCCCATATATTAATACAAAGAACAGAGAAGCTAGGATTACAACACCCAGAGGGAGTGCAATATTATTCTCTGCTCAGGATGCAATTACTCTACTACATTACACATAATTTAATTAATACATTTTTTACTGCTAAATTAATGATTTAAATATTATTAATAATATACTATATCGAATAGCGCCGTGTTTTCCACTCCTGGTCCTTACGTTCTACTGTCCTAAATGTTCTAGATGTCTCCCTGCTCCAACACACCTGATTCACATGAATTCATCGTTATAAATCTCTTCAGAAGCCTGATAATGACCCATTAATTAGAATCAGGTGTTTTGGAGCAGGGAGACATCTTAAACATGCAGACTAGTATAGCACCTTAAAGTAGTTACATTAGCTGTGTTTACATGGACCCTATTATTCCCAATTCTATCATGTAAACAGTTAAACCTGATCAGTTCCTTGGTGCGTTCTTCTGCCGATGCCTTGTCTTACACGTGTGTGTGTGTGTGTGCGTGTGCGTGTGTGTGTGTGTGTGTGTGTGTGTGTGTGTGTGTGGGGCATACAAAGTCTGGACAACACAATTGTGACGCGCAAATAAGTGAGCGGGAGTTAATGCGGGGAATTCATCTGGAGCCGTAGGCTAAATCTCTCCACCAGTCACACAAATAGCCTCACTATCCCGACGATGTGCCTACAACTAGATGCTAGCCGGTTTTAGCCTTTTTGCTAGCAGGACACGTTACATTACCAAGCCATAGTTTAACATCTATTCCGATAAATTGCGACGACGCATGTAAACACCAGGCCAAATTACATGACATACCATGTAAACAGGTAACCTGAAATCTTCAATCGGAAAGATTCCATTCGGAAAGGCAAACGTGTCCGTGTAAACCCAGCTGGTGTTAATGTTGCATCCCTGTTTAGATCTCGGGGCTCCGTTCCTCTTCCCCGGCCCCCAAGAGGCTGAGCAGCCAGGCTCCTACAGCGTCCAGACCCCCTACGGCTTCCAGCTGGACCTGGACTTCCTCAAGTACGTGGAAGAGATCGAGAGCGGGCACAACATACGCCGGGCGCCCATCAACGCCCGCCGCTCCAGCCGGGCGCTCCGGCTCTCCCAGCGGAGCCCTAGCGTCGGGGGCCGCACCAGCGGCTGGACCTCCACCGAGTCCCTGGCGTCGCCGACCAGCGAGGACGGCCGTGCTCTCCCTCCACCTCCTCCGCCCCGCAACCGCATCGGCTCTGCGCCCTGCGAGGGCCTCTCCCTCTCCCCTCTGACCGTCCTCAGCACCCCTCCGCTCTCCGCCGGGGCCAGGGCTCCACCCCCTCCGCCCCAGCGCAACCCCAGGGTGGAGCGCACCCTCCTGGAGACCAGCCGGCGGCTGCAGCTGGAGCAGACCCACCCCCACCTGCAGCTCACAAACCCTCCCAAACCGGCCTGTAAAACAAACGCTGCTCCCTCCGTCTCCGGAGAGGGCCCCTCGCCCTCCGCCGCCCCGACCCACAGCAGCTTGACCAAGGCCAGCCCTCAGACCTCTGGGCGTAGCACCCCGGCCCCGGGCAGCGTGGCCCCCAGCCAGCTACAGACGGTCAGGGAGCAGATGGCCACGGCTCTGCGGCAGCTGAAGGACATGGAGGAGCGAGTGAAAGGCGTGCCAGCCCTGGAAAGAGAGGTGGGCGAACTCCGCGCCGAGAAGGTCATGCTCCTCTCGGTGCTGCAGGAGAAGGAGAAGGCCTCCGAGGAGAGCGCCCGAGCGCGGCTCGCCTCCGCAGAGTCCTCCACCCAGACTGTGGAGGTCCCGCTGACGCCCGTCCTTAAAAGGCCGACTGGGAATATAGCGGGGAGGAAGGAGAACGGAGCAGAGCAAACCACAAGGAATGTTCTAGAGAAGGTTCCGGCGGTAGAGAAAAAGACAGTGGCAGTAGGAGAGGATCTCCCCCTGGACTTTGTTGTGTTCTACTACAGCCAGGGCGTGAGAGATGCTTCGGAGGGAACCGCGCCCAACATCTGTGAGAGAGGCACGGCCACAGATTGCCCGTTGCTCCACGAGGAGGGAACACAGGTTGCCGTGGAGACCAAAGAGGCAGAGGTCTGGGTGATGGAGTCGTTGCTAGGGGTGACCAGCGAGGCACAGCGCGAGATCGACACCTTACAAGACACCATTAAATTTCAACAGGAGTCGATCATGACCCTGGAGGCAAGGCTGAGCTTAGCCGATAAAGACCTGGGTGCTCTCAAAGCCCAGGTTGAGGATTGGAACTCCAAAGTCACTCTCGATAAAGGGGTGCTCGTCAAACCAGATACCGCCAATGCCCAGGTCGAGACCGCCGCTTCAACCTCGCGCCACGTTTCCACTTCGTGTCGTCCCGAACTGGTGGACGCTTCCATAGGCGAGGACTTGCCTGCCAGTCGGACGGAGCAGGACACCCAGACAGACGGTATAGTGACACCCGCGGAGCCAGTGGCTGTAGTTAGCATTGGCTGCCAGTGTGACAGTTTGGCTGAGGAACAGGCTGACCAGCACAAAGCTGCTGTCACGGTTCCAAAGAGGAGGCAGCTGACCATCGGTGACTACAAGGTGTCCCCTTATGAAGATGTGGTCAGCGTGAAGGAGACGACTGACCTGAAACAAGAAGAGGTGGTCTTACATAGCAACCCCAAGCCTGGTGAGAGAACCAGTTAGATGTCCTATATGACCACACATGTTTGTGGATCATACACATGCAAATGTTTTTAGGAACACACACACACAACCTTTGACTTTACAATAGTTAGCTGGGGTCAGCTGTTTTCTATTATCAATGAAAGAAAACAGATAAATTGCAGAAAAGTTGATTGATTTATGTTGATTTAGTTTCATATCTAAATGGTTACCTGATTCAACTGCCTTCTTTGTGGTGACAGGTTTGTTGAAGTCCATCATGAAGAGGAAGGATGGGAGTAATTCCAGCAACACTGGCAAGAAGAGCCTGCAGTTTGTGGGCATTCTCAATGGCGGGTAATTCTGAGCCTCAAAACTACCTCTCGGCTCCTTTGAGCTTATTGTGTACCACGGTCATTGAGCGAAATTGTTTTTTTTACATACACTGAGTAACCTGGATGGATACCAATTATTAATTTCTGAGATAAATATTAGTGTTAAAATGTCTTAAATCATTTTGAAAATAAAGGAGACATCTTCAGTATCTCCACACCATAATATACATCATTCAAGTATATAATTAAACATTTTCCCCAGGTATGAGTCTACATCGAGCGAAGACGAGGAGGAGGAGAACGAGGAAGAGGGAAGTTCGTCGGCAGGAAGTGACGAGGGCTCAGACAGTACGGAGGAGGACGAGGCAGCGCTGGAGGAGGAGACCTCCGAGGAGGAGAGGAACATAAATCTGGATGAAAGCGATACAGACGAGGAGGCCTTGAGAGCTGTCAGCAACCCCTCTGAGGCTGTGAAGGAGAAGTAGGCGTCTCTCTATTCACACAAATGTTACCGTACATAACCAAAATGAAATTGGACATTCCTTTGAGTTTACCTCATAGCGTTATCATACAGTAGCAGAATACCGCTAGTTTTCTTTATGTTAATCGGTAGCAATATTATTAAGGTATAGTCAATTCGTAGCTTAATGCTAAGAATGCGCTGAAGCAAGATACACAAGGTATGACGCTAGCATAACATTAACCTTTTGTCATAGGTTTGAGCTGAGCGCAAAAATGCGTGAGGCCTGCTTGATTCTGAAGGACCATCTGATTGATGATGTGGAGACACTGAAGAGCAAGGAAGTGGTGAGTAATTCTACCTGATTTATATTATTTCAGTGTACCGGTAGCTACATTTCATCCAGTGTGTTTCATCAAATGTGTGTACTGTGTATGTACAGCATGTGTGTGTAATAGTGTGGGCATCAAAAAATATGAATCAGATGGAAGTCAACTTACATTTAGGGATTCTTTATATACATCGAAGGCAATGTGCTAACTAAAGAAGTATCCGTTCTGGGGGATGTACCATCCAGTTGTCTTCCCTCCCACAGATCTCCAGTACTCACTCCGTCCAGCTGGAGTGGTTCCGGATCTCCAGTGCCAAGATGGCGCAGTCATCGCGCGTCTTCGACTACCTCATGGCCTTCTCGGAGGTGTCGTCAGCGCTGCTGGAGCACGTGGTCAACATGGCCGACGGGAACGGCAACACGGCGCTGCACTACAGCGTGTCGCACTCCAACTTTTGTGTGGTGGGACTCCTTCTAGACACAGGTCAGTGGACGCAGCTTGACGCCACTCGCATCACAGAGGCCACGTTCTGTAGAACGACCAGCTATTGACCTGGTCGATATTGACTTCAGACCTCAGTGTAGGTCATACACTGTACAGTGCAGCATTAATCACAACAACAGCGTCAATGCTAACATAAGGTACATTAAAACAGCTCATTCAATCCTCAAAAATAATAATTGCTAACAACCTAAATAATAAACTGCTTAATTTCCTATAAGCAGAAAATACTTTTTTACATTTTTATTATTTTATTGTTTTTACATTAAAGCTTGTCAATGTTATTGTTTTACGTACTGTATATCTCTAAATGATCGTTATCATAATATTGAATGGCTATTCATTTAATCCATTAATTATGCCTTAATTATTACTTGCAGAACCTGCAGTCTTGAATATTGAATTACATGAAATGCCTGTATAGAAAGCATGCACTAATTGTGCATTCATGCATTGCATACATAGTGGTCAAATGGTTGAATGGGCTTCACCTTGGGCTCTCACTTTGCTGTGAGATATGTGCTTAGGCTGTAGTTGTAGTTGGCCCTATGTTTTAAGTGTTCGATTCTTGAACCAAACTCTTCTGTTTTGCTCAGTACTTAAGCAAAAGCACCTAAACAATTAATGAATGTATTCCATTATCTTAAATCAATATTAAGTATTTAATCACATCCATTTTAATGCATGTGACATTTATTTTGAGAGTGAGAGGGATGGAGGGAGAGAGGGAGAGAGATCGATCGTGTGCCCATTGTGGTTGATGTTTCGTACACCCATTCATGTGCATATACAGCAGCTACAGTATGCATTGTGTGCATGCTCGTCATACATGTGCATTCCACGCAGGCGTGTGCTGTGTGGACAAGCAGAACAAGGCAGGTTACACGGCCATCATGCTGGCCGCCCTCTCGGCGGTGAAGGAGGATGAGGACATGGTCATAGTGAAGAAGCTCTTCAGCCAAGGCAACGTTAACACCAAGGCCAGCCAGGCAAGTACTCCATCAGTGTGGTTTACTGCTGGAGGTAATGCCATTTAATTGAATGGTTTTTAATTACACTCGCCCCTGGGAACACTAACCCAGTTGAAGGTTAGTCTACCAAACAGACACAATAAAGAAGAAATTAGCCTCTTTTAGGCATCATGTAATACAGTAATGTAATGCTGTGTCTATGGGGTAGACAAAAAGAAACGGCATTGTTAGGAATCGCTCTTAATTTGTTTTAATTGTCCTAATTTAGGGTGTGTTGACTTGTGAAACATGGGTTTAGTCCACATAGTTCTATGGTTTAGTCCAATCAAATAAGGATGCATGCTGTCTGTCTGCAGGGATCTCATGCCTGGAGTGTTGGTTTCTTGGGTTTGTTTAATCAAGTTGTGCAAGTGTTTACACATGGTGCCTGGCAGTCTGTGATACTGCAGTCACAGGACAGAACATTTACAGCATTTCTGTCTATAAATTACATTCCCGCTATTTGTTATTATTGTGGAAACAGTATAGGTTTAATGTAACATCATGCTTTGATGTTAGAAAACTACTTCTATAGTAAACTTCATAGATTTTACAGTAAGTTTGTGTTGTGTGTGTGTGTGTGTGTGTGTGTGTGTGTGTGCAGGCTGTTGGATTGAGGATGTTCTAATCTTTCTAAAATAAAAGTTGAACTGTGCCTGGGGTTTAATTGTGTCTATTTATTGCAACTTAATGTACGTATGTGTGTTGTGAGAAGTAGGCTTCCGATGTGTCGTTTACGCTAATGTTTCTGTGCGTCCCCAGGCTGGCCAGACGGCGCTGATGCTAGCTGTTAGCCATGGCCGGCAGGAGATGGTGCGTGCGCTGCTAGACTGTGGCGCTGATGTCAACGTGCAGGACGACGAAGGTTCCACGGCGCTGATGTGCGCCAGTGAGCACGGCCGCGCTGAAATCGTATCGTTGCTCCTGGAACAGCCTGGATGTGACATTTCCATTGTGGACAATGTACGTTGTTCTATATCAGGGGTAGGGAACCCTGGTCCTGGAGAGCCGCAGCTCTGCATGTTTTAGATGTCTCCCTGCTCCAACACACCTGATTCTAATGAATGGGTCGTTATCAGGTTTCTAACACACAC
>JAODLL010058192.1:0-18308 GCA_026546735.1 Forbesichthys agassizii | reverse complement strand
ATATACATATACATATATATGTGTATATATACACACAGTATATATACACATATACATATACATACACATATACATATACATATATACACACATATACATGATACATATCATATATACACATATGTGTATATATACACACATAGTATATACACACATATACATGATACATATCATATATATACATGTCTATACATCTGTAGTTCAGTGTGGTTGACTTCAGTTCAGCGCTATAGACTCACAGGACGTGACAGTCAGCGAGATGGGCTCCTTGGCCAGGATGGTGCGTGTTATCAGGTACTGCACGTTGCAGGTGTAGTCGCCCCTGCTGTCGTGCCTCGTCAAGTGGGCAAAGAACAGGCTGCCGTCTTTCCCCAACATCACCCGCTCGCTTAGCTGGATGTGGTGCAGCCCTTAGCGGCCAGGGAGAGACACGCAAAGACACAGGGGAGAAATGAAATGGAGAACGGGGCGTGTAGACGCAGAGGTGTTAATGACAGAGTGGAGAGAGAGGGGGGGGGAGGGGGGAGAGAGAGAGAATAACAATGAGGAACTGTGAACAGCGCTGAGGTTGTCTGTGCTAAAATTAAGATATAGTCCCACATCCATGCATATGCTGGAGACCGGAGTCTATTTTAACACAGAAGGGGGAGGAGCTGACATTATCCTGCAGCCGTATAAGATGGATGCCGGCTACGAGACCAGATGCCACTCCCTGGCACCACGATAAAGGAAATAGGTCACTAAAGGGGCTGGTGCAGACGTCCTCACGTGAGGATTCATGGAATGGGGATCGGGGCGTGGAGGAGATGTGGAAAGACTCACTCCAGTCCATCCAGTGAATGATGGGCTCCATGGAGCTGGGTGGAGGGTTGCACTTCAGCACCATGCTCTCTCCCTCCTCTGCTTTCTTATTCACCTTCTTCTCCTTCTCCTTCTGCTGAGACGGGGGGACTGGTGGAGGAGGTGATTGGTGGTGGGGGGGTGGGGTGGGGGGGGGGAGGGGGGGGTGGCAGTAAAATAAACAAATCAATTAGTATACATAAACACACACGCGATGCAATCGCTGCCACCTGCATGTTCCCATTCGTGTAAAGGTCACTTGACGTGTCGCATGGCGACGGGGTAAAACACACACACACACAGGGCCGACCGCACCGCTTGCCGCAGTGCAAAGATAAGCACACGCTTCGTGAGACACGGGCGTTTCCCAGTCAACCCCCCTCACCTCCACACCATTGTTGTTAACCCCACGGGAGCCGTTGTCTTGTAACTAGCTACTAAAGAGTGCGTCGCATGACATCAACTCAAGAGCGTTTCTGGGGAAACCGTTGTCAGGGAAACTGCGCAGGCAGGGTTGCCTGGGAGAGCGCCAGTCGTACAGGTGGAGGGATATACATAGATGCTCTTTACCTTTGCCCTCCCCCCGGGGCTCAGTGTGTGTCCAGGCATGCATGAGTGTGTATGCTGCTGATTACCATATTATTACATGGGGCCAGAGTGTTAATTGTGTTCTTGGTGGTGGTACTATGAGTCTTCGCTGAGAGGCCCCATCTGCTGAGGAATACGCAAAGCTCACATGCTTATGCAGGCGGCCTGTAATGGCCTTATAAACAGTATTGCCAATAAAAACACCAACAGCTCCTCTTACATCACGCCCTCCTAAAGCCCGCCATATACTTGATTTTAATTAAACGTACGCGTACGCAAGGCGGGCTGCCAGGCGTATCGGACGCGTATCCTGCGTTTCTTTGGAGCGTAGTTTGTTCACGTCCTCAGCAATTAACGCTACGCGCACGCATGATACTATACAGCACATGAACGTGGGGGCAGTATCAGGATCGGACAGGCAGGTCAACAGCAGCCTCTGAACAAAGAACCACAATGGCGGGAAGTTTTAAAAATAAGTTTGTAGAGCTAGTTTTAATTACCACCATCCATGCCGCTCCACATTTTGACATGTTGGTTATTGTTGTGGAAATTTGAAGGTAATCAAGGAAAATACTCCAGGTTTCTGCCAGGGAAAATTTGGATTTGGCCCTGATATGCCCCCTACCGGATAGCACACGGAAGGTACGCAGGAAAGTATATGAACAATTCCTTTCACGACGCAGCCGCTTGTTGACGTGTACGCGTTGCACAAAAGTATATTGGGACCTTAAACCTGGCCGTAGCTACACCACTGTTTGATCGCTACAGGAAAAACTACTATAGTGTTATCTAGGCACACTTTAGTGTAATACTGATTGGTACAACTTGAACATATTTGATTTTGTTAACCGCTATGGTTTTCTACATTGAACCATGTGGGGCTATAGAAAACTTTTCACTGGTTACCTTGCAGCCAAAAGATGTAATGAAGGTTTCTTACCGTCGGTATTGAGTATGGCCTCGTTGGAGACAGCTGTTCCTAGTTCGTTGGTGGCATAACAGACGTATTTGCCTTGGTACTGTTTCAGGGATTCCACAGTGTTGGCGAGCGTGTAGAACACAAATGAACCAGATCGCTCGGTAACCTTCATCTCTGTGTCACTGCTGGGGTCAAATAGCTCCCCATCCTTGGTCCAACGGAAGCTTGACCACAGAACAGACAGTTATTATCAGTCAGTATCAAGCATTCAGGGATTCAAATATCAAAATCACATGCTTAATTCCATGACATTCCTTCCTGGAACGAGACAGGGGATATCCATTTCATCATTTCATCATTTAGGAACGTCGTCAAAATTAGGGGCGAACTGCATCTTTAAATAAGGGGATTTCCGGCTCATGCATTATGCTTGTGAAATTCATTTTCCCCTTGGCAAAGCTGAGCCATTCCCCACACTGGAACAGCTGAGACCTTCTGGAAGGATCGCTTGAGGGCGTCATGACATTTATCTCATACTGAAGTGAGTGTTCTCACTGGGAGACGTTGGCGTGTGTAATACAAATATGTAGATGTGAGCTTTCACAAGGACGGGGAAGGTCGTGGATCTTAGCAATCTAGAAGAGGGAAACTGCTGGACTACTGAGAAGAAGTCTAAGTGTGTGTGTGTGTGTGTGCGTGTGTGCGTGTGTGTGTGTGTGTGTGTGTGTGTGTGTGTGTGTGTGTGTGTGTTCAGTTCAACTTTATTGTCAGACTCAGAGAGAACATATAAACAGAGACAAAATACAACACATACATTGTGTGTGTGTGTGTGTGTGATAACTAACATTGGTGGAGGGTTGCCAGAGGCTTCACAGGTCATAACAAAGTCCTCCACGTTAAAGACGGTGACTGACTCCGGTTGGGTCGTGATCACTGGCGGCTTTTTGACTGCAGGGAGACACACACACACACACAGTGTCGATGCTGTCATAACATCAATCTAATATAAACACACACGTGCGCACGCACAACCACAAAGAGCAGTGCTGCCGTCGTGCCGTCGTCATAGCAACCTGCTGCGGTCATGTTGCAAGCTTCCATCGTTTCGTATTTCTACCAACCTGACCCCCCCCCCCCTTCCCCCCTCACCCCGCATAAAACACACAACACACACACATGCACGCGCGCCTCATCAATGTTAATCTAATGTAACGCACATTCCCGTATAGCCACCATCAATGAACTGGCAAGCACTGCACAGTACAACAAAGGACACACACACACACTGATCATTTCCACGGTTTCCACGGTTTCCACAACTGCCAATAACGATGTTGGCTATAGTCGATATCACTTGAAAAGACTCCCCAGTGGAAGATGTGCAATGTAGGGCGAGCGAGGCAGAGTGGAGGGAGGAGAGTGTGAACAGTGGCGAAAATGGGTTGCGTTGAGAGGAAATGGATACAGCGTAATGTGTGAGGGAGAGTTAATGTAAAAGAGAAATATAGCACGCCGCTCCCTTTGAGAGAGAGAGAGAGAGAGCAGGAGGGAGGGAGGGAGGGAGGGAGAGAGAGAGAGAAGGAGGGATGAAGAGTGAGAGAGAAAGGGGGAGGAAGAGAGAGGGGGGAGGGAGAGATAGAGAGAGGGAGGGAGGGAGAGAGAGAGAGAAGGAGGGAGGGAGAGAGAGAGAGAAGGAGGGATGAAGAGTGAGAGAGAAAGGGGGAGGAAGAGAGAGAGAGAAACCTTTGGGAAATAGAAGAAGGGGTCTTTGATGGAGGAAAGGAATGACCACCAGAGGAGATTTCTCTTTCGGTGTCACCCTCTGCCATAACAGTCATAAACCACAGAGCGACAAATCACACACATATAGCATAAAGGACACACCCGCCCTCACACGGTGGGTGTGTGTGAACACTGCACATCCGTGTGGACCGACCGTTAATTTACCTTCCTACGTGCGTTACGGTCCAGACAGTACAGCTTTTATGCTCATGTTTTCAGCAGGGCAATGTTAAGATTTACTGTGTTTTCTCATTAGATAGCTGTGGGAGACTCCACCGTAAAATTGGGGGGTCACTTACTACTGCAGAGTGCTTAATTTGACCCTGAGGGAAAGATATAAATGTACATTATGGAGGTAAATGTGTAAAGGAGGGCACAGGAGGAGGAGACCGGATGGACCAGTCCATGTAAGAAGACAGAACAATGGCGGGCGGCAGAGGATAAATAGGAAAATCAGAGAAAGGGGAGACGAATGAAAGCTACATAGCATGAGAGAGTGTAAAGGGAGGCTTTGACAGAGAGAAATGGCAGGGATTGGGGGACTTTAATGAAAGAATTCCCGTGGATGGAGGTAAAACCCTGTTTTGTCAGATGATCAAATTGAAGTTTGGGCTGCAGGCTTTGCTCCATTATTGGCAATGGATGAGGAGGATGAGGAGGAGGAGGAGGAGCTATTTATTTCCCAGTGTCTTTGATCTGACAGGCCTCCTGCTTCCTGACAGACCTGAGCTCCTCGCCTCCTCGCCAAGTGGCATCACACACACAGGAACAGGTGCACAAACACAATGGAGTAGAATGGATGGACACACACACACACACACACACACACACACATAGAAATGCAAACTCACTCACATTCATGTAACACAAAACACACACACGCACACAGTGTACATGCACAGACAACAATGCAGAGTGCACACAGATACACACAAGCACACGAGCGCTCCCATCGGACAAGCACACCAAAGTCAGGTTTATTAAAGTGCCTCGCACAGTGCAGTGCGGCAGGATGTTTACTGGCTGCAAATGGGAGGCAAATCTTGGCCATAATCAAAGTGTTTACAATAGGCTTCACCAACCACTGCATTACGGAGCGACAGACAGGCAGAAGAGCAATAAAGTTGAAAGCACTTACGGTCATTTATGTGGTCTGTTAGTCCAGTTTCCACCAGAAAGACAGAGAGGAGAAAGAGCTGTTATTTACATTAAACAACAAGGATACATCAAAATAAATAAATAGATAGACAGACATTTAGACAGACAGACAGACATTTAGACAGACAGATAGATAGATATACATGTATACAGAGAGATAGACAGACAGACAGACAGACAGCCTGTGGTTCTCTCATTCAGATGCAGCATCCCTATCGACCCAAGTGCCTATCACAGCGGCTCCCATTGACACGACAGAGGAGCACTAATTGAAAGGCAAGAGACACATTGACCTTTCCATCTTTGACCTCCGCATTCGGCCTCCACTCCCATCTCCTCCCCTGTGACGACCTCTGTCACCTTGCTCCTCCGGGAGTTATGCTAGGCGTGTGCTGCATTTCATCAGTATTTAGGGTGTGCGTGTTTGTGTGTGTGTGTTTGTGTGCGCGTGTTATGTATACTGTAACTGTACCTGTTTAATATCATGTTTGCTATCCAGCATGTCTGCACATATTTCTGCATTTTGCAATGTGTGTGGGAGGTGAACAACTGTGAATCTTTGCTATTAGATGCAGAGCTCACACCGGCAGCAGGAGCAGAAACAATATCTTTTCACTCTCTCACTCTCTCTCTCTCTCTCTCTCGCTTGCTCTCGCTCTAGCAGAGACGATGAACACTCAATCTCCCTGCCCTCCACTAACACAGCTTTATCTAAGGCTACATACCACCCTGGAACAGAACCAAAGGAGAATGGAGAGAAATATAACAGGCTTGCCGAATTTATCTTTGATTGCTGATTGAATTACTCACCAATCAGATGCCAGAGTTGCATCTGATCAATAATGGGAGTAATCCATGCTTGGCGAGGGGATCAATTGCAAAGTAATTAGACACAGCTCAGGCTTAAAGCAGGCCCCAATCAATGAAACCTCTCTGTGTGTATAAAGTGCATCACAGTATGCCTGAGAAGATTACTGAAGCAGAAACTCATTTTTTAGGCTTAATTGTACTGCTAAAACACTATTAATGTTTCATCCAATTATTACAACCACTTCAATTAATCAACACCTAATAAAAACACTACAACATTAAATAGATTATTTCAGGGGTGATCAGAGAGCATTGTGGGTAAATTAGTCTTTAACCAGATTACATACATTTTCAGATCAAATTGATCAAATGTTACCATAACACATAAGTAACGTAAGTAACGTAATCTGCAGAGCTCGTACATTATTAGCATTTTGTATAAGTATCTTTTTTTTAATGCTTCATATATCGCAGCCCGGATATGATGTTTTAAGATGTCCCCGTCCCTTATTTTGCCCAGAAACGGGCCGACTGTAATTATGAATGTCACTTAGTGAAGCTGTACTCACAGTTTGAGGGGATGTGTATGGCGGCCTGGCCATGCATGGCAGTGTGCATCAGGAGGAACGGCAGGAGGGAGATCATTCTGAGGAGGCGGGAGGAGCACTGCCCCCTACTGGCCACCGGCTGTCGCTGCATGTGAGGCATTGCTCACTGTCCCATCAAAGTCCCACCTGCTCTCGCACACGTTAGATGTACACAGAGGGCAAGCGTACACACACACGCACGCACGCAAATGCACACAGGCACAGGCACACGCTCGTGCACAGGCACACGCTCGTGCTGAGCAGGCGTGTGTCTCTCTATTTCCGTCTTTCCGGCGGGGGAACCCAGCGATGCCTCAGATCTCCACAATCCTCTCTGGTTTTTACGAAGCCTCTTCTGCTCCCCACACTTCTTCTTTAGCTAGCAGGTTCTCCTCTTGTCTGGTGGGTGGGGGAGGGGGTGGGGGGATTGGACAGAGAGAGAGAGAGGGGGGGGGGCAAGGAGGAAGACATGTGTCAGAATGTGAGAAAGACATCCCCCACGATCCCCCCCCCCCATCCAACTAACATGTGGTCACGCTGGGTGTACGCACAGCAGCCGAGCACCAACAATTCTCTACATCACAGAGGACCACAGGCAACGTCTATCACCACACCTGCCCCATAAGAATAGGCCCATTACAGGCTTATACTAAGGTTGGTGGCCCGTGTGAAGGGGTCAAGCAGCCGGGCAGAAGGGCTGAATAGCACAACAAGAGGTTGAACACATGGCACACACACACGCACACACACTCACACACTCACACGCAGTGGCCTGGCCATATGCCTTGCGGACAGGACCAGCTCAGATTAATGCGAGTGTCAAATCGGATAAAAAGTCTGATTTCTGAAGTCTGACAAAATAGCTCATAATGAGGTCGAGTGTTGGAGGAGCAGGTTAAGGGGTGTGGTTTGTTTCCATGTGAAATGTATCCTGTACAGCCCTTTGAGACTGCAACGTGATAAAGGGCTATATAAAATAACACTGAGTCCAACTGTTGTTGTGATGTTTGCATTTCCCTGTTATTTCCTCCGGCAGTGTGTGCATTAATGGCACGGTGCATCACGTGCGAGAGGGGCTACACCCACCCTTGCCGCGAGGCTGCCCGTCGTCCATCTGTATACCCTTGGAGCTTACAGCCATCGCCCTGCCCCCGCGACACACCATGTGGAGCCACTGCTGCTGTCCCCGCTGACTATTTACAATCCGCAAAATCGCACGCAAGGAGCTGCTAACGCGGCGTTGCCATGGAGACGTACCGCACACACCGCGTCAGACCAAATAGAAGATAACAGGATAGTTATATAGTATAGTTTGTACACTACAGTAAAGTCATTTTTGTCAATAACAAATATGGCCGCCACAGTAGATCCACTTTAGTATTTGGCTCCGCACGCGACCGCCGGCTGGCTTGTGCCAACCCGTCGAGGAGTGACCTTGGAGAGGAGGTGGGGGAAGGGGAAGCGTGCGGCGAGGGGGAGAGCGACAAATGAAGAAGAGATGAAGGAGAGGTGGATGGACGTCCTTTCTCTTTCATCTTGTTGGCGTTGGCCAGTTTCATTAACTGGGCTTCTCCCTGTCAGTCAGGGGAGAACTGAACGATGTCTTGGAAGCGGTATAGAGAGGAGTTGTGGGCGGGGCAAGGGGGGGTAGACTCTTTGGGGATTTATTCCACATACAAACTCTGAGCGGACGCGTGAACAGAGCCAAGTGAGACTCATTCAAAGACCAAACGGGAATTAGGGCCCTAATACGGCAGTTTAAACTAACAGCATTAGGATTAAATGAGCCACTACACTGGTGACTCCTGACAGACCAATGGCGTGACTGTGGCGGAGAGGCTGCGGAAGGTGGAAACAGCAGGGCGGATAAGCAAGGCGGAGAGACAAGATTGACGATGGAGGGAGCAGGAGAGAGAGAAAGCTGGGGGTAAGGAGGAGGAGATGGGAGGAGAACAGAGGTGTGGAAGGATGCACAGAGGAGGGGTGATGAAGGATGACAGCTCTGACGATAGTCCAGCCTTTAAACACACACACACACACACACACACACACACACATATAAACAGCTGTTTCAATCAATGTACAATAATTTGGTCCCCTCTCTCTCTCTCTCTCTCTCTCTCGCTCTCTCTCCCTCTCTCTCTCTCTCTTACAGGAGATCTCAGGAGAGGAGGTACATGGAGCCCAATTACAGCCATCTACTCCCTACTGGCCCCTTCCCAAATGCTGGTAGAGGTGGATGAATGGTGCGGGGCTTGGCAGGGCATTAGCACCAGGCCTTATGCGGGGCCGGGAACACTGCGATCCGTATCTCTTCCAGGGAGACCCCCACCGCCAATCACAATCTGCCACGGCTGTACGACCACACACACACACACACACACACACACAAAGACGCGTCCATACACGCGTGTGTGTGTGTGTGTGTGTGTGTGTGCGCACAGCAGGAGGCAGGTGGCCACACAAAGGGAAGCCGCTAATGAACGGACGGACAGCCACACAGAGGCAGACACACAAACGGGTGGAAACCAGACAGATCAAGTATGTGGCGTATGCTCCGCTAGGCCGCAGTCGGGGAACAGAACCGCGCCAGGGAGAATATTCCGCTCATGCTGAGTGGGGCGGTAAAGGGGAACGCTATAATGGGATGGGTGGGGTTGACGGGTAAGAGACTGACTCAAGACGGAAAGGACAGATCGAAGGAGGGAGAGAGAGAGAGAGGGAGGGAGGGCGAGAAAGAGGCATGTCAGGTTAGCATGTAATGAGGCTCAGCGATCTCTGAGCCACCCAAACATGCTGATTGAATAACAAAGGCTGACGGGCTGACAAGACCCCCCCACACACACACACACACACGCACACACACGCACACACACGCACACACACGCACACACACACACACGCGCGCACACGCACACACACTTCCAGGTGCTTGCTGAGGCTGTGCGTCTGCCTGCTCTATTGTGACAGGGGTGAGTGACACCGCCATGGCAACAGCAGATGCCTGGCTTCACCACCTCTGAGCATCCACCATGCAGCTGTCGGGGGTCCAATGGCATCGCTGATACCTGCCTCGCTGGAGGGGTCAGAGGTCAGAGCCCTGAGAGGGCTGAGGTGACCCACTGCACTGCTGCTGAGAGCTGAGAGCTTCTAGAAGCAATTATCACCCCCGGAACATCATAGAGGGCCATCGGGGGTCAGTCGCTCCTAATAGTGGATATGGAGGCTGGCTGGGGTTCTCAGAATGATAGTCACGACCCCCTGGGCTGACATTGATTCTTTTATGTTTATTTATTATATTTTATTTTATTTTTTGAGGGGAAGGGAGGGGATGTTCAAGTTTTTAAAATAACATTTTTGTTATTATATTATATTATTATATTGTTATTATAGTGTAGTAAAAATGGTGTTTGAAGATGCATAAGTTTAGAGATGTTTGTGGTATCGTTTGTACTGATTTGATTTAACTGCTTTTTCTTTTTTATAAAAACATTTTGAACGAGACTGTATTACTGAGAGACACTAAATTACCTACCTAGAGAGCTGACGTATATATAGCGTTACATTACGTTACATTACATTACTCCAGCCCACTGTCTTAAACGTTTTTTGGTTCAGGAATAGCCCAGCAACGATATTTATGCAGCAAAGAAAAAAAACAATCGCCTCACAAGCTACACAACAACATCAGTCTGAGTCGAACAACGTTTTAGAATGTATTCTGCTGTTTCTAGTACAAAAAAATGTGACTGCAGAGAATAGGCTTCTGACAAGTCATGTATCAAACGAGCCCAATCGACCAAATCAATTGTGCAACTAAATGAATTATTCATGTTCCTCTCGCTTTAAGGCGTTTCGCTTACAAAACACAAATAACACAGATTTCGTATGAATGTTGCTTGCAATCCTATCATTAGCAGTGCATAACAACAGCAGCAAGATTGTGGCGAGCTGTGTTCACCTTCTGTCATCTATTAGATGTGAAATTGCACCCTTCCTTTGCCAAAAAGTGTAATTAGTATTAATTAGACGTTCAGTAGGCGTCGTCTGTGTGGCGGCTGCATAGCTAGATGCTGAACAGGCCTATTATCATGTCTTAAATAAAGGAAGGAGGGCAACATCACACCACAGGAGTCAGATCACGCTAACGGTTTCACGTACAGAATATAGCGTGGACTTGCTGTGCAAACAACACATATTGCCGCATTAGGCCTCAATAAAACAGCCCACAGGTGTTTGCTCTAATAGCTTAGCACATCAGTATGAGTGGGATATATTACAGTGGCCTGCTGTATTTGTTCTCCACTCATGGTAAGCCATGCATACATCTGCCCTCAGGGCGTCGATGGTCACATGCCACAGTATTGTATTCCGCTGACTACGTGTGTGTGTGTGTGTGTGTGTGTGTGTGCGTGCGTGCGTGTGCACGTGTATGTCCCGTGTCCTGGCTCGTCTTTAAATATTAACCACCTCCAACTGTGAAGACGTGTACACGAGGAGGAGTTTGGGGGCGGTATAAATTAATACAAGCCTTCCACCCTCCTCCGCCCCCAAGGGTCTGGCTGGGCCTGGTGTTGAGGGAGAGCAGGGGAGCGGTGGGTGGTGCCAATGTAAAGGAAGGGATGAGGGCTGGCCAGGCACAAAGAGTGGGAGATTACGCAGGTCATCCAGAAAGGACATGAAGGGCAAGGTTGGGGGGTTGGCGTGGGGATGTGGGGGAGTGATCGGACCCTTTAGGGAGTAAATGATTCATTGGCACAGCTTCCATTGGCACAATTTGCCCCGAATCCCCCAGATTTATAATTCATGCGCCACATGCTCTGCTTGGTCCCAGACTGGTGGTGGCTGCCTATACCTGCCTTCCTAGGTCTGTCCCCGTCTCTCTCATTCCCTCCCTTCACACCCGTAAGCCCCACCCCTCCTGTCTCCCTGGCATGCTCATGTTTAATGCACGGGCCTGTTGCAGTGAGAAAACGTCGGGGTCCGCCTGCGGGCGGAATGCCACAAATCACGTTAAGTAACGCTGCTCACCGCTTTTATGCTCCGCTCCGCTGTTCACTGCCAGGCACGTGTGTACATTATTATTTGCCGGGAAGGAAATTGTAATTCTGCGGTCTCTCTTAGGGTATGTATCCTATCAGGCGGGCCATTTAACAGGACCTGACAAACAGGGCTGAGTGCCTATTTTCTTGTCACCTTTTTATCAATCTTTTTCCTCCACTCCCCCAAAGCCCTTGGTAGCTGACACTAAAAGCTTCCCCCCCCCTCCACCCTTCTTTCCCAGCCGATCACTTTTCACAAAATATTTCATATTCCTGCGTCCTCCTCCTCCCTCCATACTGTATATTCACCACCTTCTCTCCTTCCTCGGTGTAATAACCTACAGCCTTCTGCTTGGGACAATATAGGCAATATGACTTATTAATTCAATATCACTCACTATATTGGAAAGGGACTTCATGACACAGAGAGCGGAACCAATATCTGACAGATGTGATTAAAAAAGAGAGGAGGTGTCAGGTTACATTTGTCAATCACGGTCAACGAATTCAAATGCACCAATAAAGCAAGCATTTGAAATAAGGGGAGAAAATAGATGCGGCTCAATATCTGACGTAGAATCAGAGAATCTAGCATTATGGCCATTAGCATAAACTAGCGGGGCGATTGTATTTCTTGTTATTTTCCAAGTCCCTCCGATGTTTATGTTGAAACCTCCCTCTCTTCTGTTGCATTCTGTAGGGTCAGGGGTTAATATTGGGGCGACAGGAAGCTTCAGAAAATAAAGGTTGTCGGAAAATGTGAGTGTGTGTGTGTGTGTGTGTGTGTGTGTGTGTGGAGCACTCTCTCCATCCCGGTTGCCATGACAACAGGGTCTCCACACAGCAGCCCCCCCTCGCACATACAAATTCAGTTATTCATACACATGAACATTAACGCTTCTGCGTTGTCCTTTGCATATTATGCTCTAACACGTGCACACACGTGCATGGCTGCCTCTCCCACACACACACACACGCGCAGGCAGGCACACATGCACACGTACGTCTCTGACGCATGCTCACACACACACACACACACACGATAAATGCGTCAGAAGTGCCCTGGTTACAGGTGGCTATCTTGTTATTCTTTGATTGTTTGATTAAATCTTCAAACTTGTCAGATTAAGAATATAATAAAACAGTTGAAAAACAAAATCACTTTTTACCCCCTCACACACACACGCACGCGCACACACACACACGCACGCACGCACACACGCTATACGGCCCAGACATCAGAAGAAGCTTGATTTATTTATTGATGTTTTCCCCCTTAAGACACAATGGGAATGGTAGAATAGAAGAATAGAGTGGTGAATAATTAAAGGAGGAGGGAGCGGACTCATTAAGACGTCCGTGGCGGCTGGAGGAGAGGTGGCTGGAGGGATGGAAACACAGGAAGAGAAGACGACGCCCCTGTGTGGCACAGCCACGGGGAGATCAGCGGGGGGTCATCTTAAAGCCAGAACATTCCATAGAAAGAGAACAAACGACGACTGGAGGGAAGCGGCAGAAAGAAAAAAAATATATATATATTTTTTTTTTTACAAAGAGAGATAAGAAGAGGTGGAGGAGGGCTAATCACAAATGGATGGTGTAAGTGGTGGAAAAGCCGGTATCGGGTTCCCTTTATGGCTTTACGTGACGGCGTGCACTTGTGTGAATGTGTGTAATCAGCTAGGATCAAGATGCATGTCAGCGGGTCAGCTAATCCCATAATTCCATGGGAATGGCTTGCAGATGCTAGCACCTGCTCACGTCACCCACTTAAGCTTTTAAATATTATAATTCTTATTATTTTATTATTATATCACAAGAAGAGAGAACACTGCATTTGTGTGGCTAGATGGAAAAAGATGGATGTCCAGTCCATCAATCCAGTATTATCACATCTTTACGAATGCATAAAAGAAGCCTGGCAAAATGATGAATAAACAGAGAACAACCAAGAAATAATACTGAAGCACGACCTGTATAGTTAGAATAGGAACTCAAGCAATATCCTAAATGAATTACTTATTTCAGTTCAACTCAAACTGTGAGAGTCAAATGGAGAACACAAAATGAGAACACCGATACACCCATGCACACAACGCCTCTGGGTGTAATTTGCTTGGTTAGCAGAAGCCTCATCAGTCAGGCTCGTAGCACAGAGCTAGCTAATTACACACACACGCACGCACGCACACACACATACACACACACCGGCATGCACGTGCAAGTACACACAGACGCGCTTTTAAAGGCATAGTGTGTAATTGGCAGGGCTGATGTAAAATGTAAACACACAAACACCCTAGTTGTTTCTTTGTGCATCGTTTGTTTGTGCTGCATCCAATCATGTGTGTATCATATCACAGCTGAAGATCAAATATATATATATATATATATATATATATATATATATATGTATGTATTTAAGTAGATTGCTTTCGTTGGGGTCATGACACATTGGGGGGGGGGGTGTCTTGACCCACTCTTTGAAGCCCACTGGCCTCGCGTAGACAACGAGGGGTGAGGGGTGTCTCTCTAGGCACACGATAATGACGACGACCTTTGACCCTCTGCCATCTCGGCCCACATCATCCGGGGTAAGTAGCAGCAATCATGGCTTCATGAAATTAGGCGGAAGAGCCATTAGAGGGTGACCTTCTCCTCCTGCCTCCCTGCTTCTTTCTCAGTCTGCTGTCTCTCCTCGCACACTCCCTTCTCCGTCTCTCATGTACTATCCCTCCCTCCCTCCCTCCCTCCCTCCATCCCTCTCTCTCCTTGCTTGTGTTTTTCTTCTCTGTTTCGATGTCGACTCTGACCTTCACTGCTGCTGCTATAGCTCGCTGAAGACATAAAGAGTTCAGTGCGTCAGGGAGAGAATCACGGTGACGTGTGTGTGTGTGTGCCCACGTGTGTGTGTGTGTGTGTGTGTGTGTGTGTGTGTGTGTGTGTGTGTGTGTGTGCCCACACGTGTGTGTGTGTGTGTGCGTGCGTGTGTCCTCTACTTCTTCCAAAAGAGATAGAGATTACAGAACAGACAGGTGAGAAGGAAAGAAGGGAGAGATCTGAGTGCATTTGCGGTTGCACTGTGTGTGTGTATGTATGTGCGTGTGCGTGTTTCTGCACGCGTGGCTTTACACATGCGCTTGTGTGTGTGTGTGTGTGTGTGTGTGTGTGTGTGCACATGCACAAGCGCATGGGCATGGGCATACTCTCAGCCACATGGGGTCTGTGTCGTCTGTGTCAGGCAGACCGGCTCAAACCAGTGTAGTATATTCTCCAGTGTACCGCCTGACAGCAGAGATACGGCATCTTAGGACCATCAAGCTGCTGAGAATATCACAGCACCAGCCACACAATCAGCACAGGGTGCAATGCAACAGAGCTGGAGGCTAAGTTAGCATAAACGCGGCCGCTATCTTAACCACTCCTAGCCACTCCACCGCCAACGCAATATCAGAGCAGATGCACAAGATCCACATGGGATTAGTGCTCGAAACATAGCCTACGCATGTCCATATAGACTATAGTACATACACTGTATCTTCCTTGTTGTTATTCAAGCCAGCAATGTAGGCTAGACATACAGCATGAAGGAAAGCAGTAAACATGATCTAATTAGCTTTAATACATTGTTGTTCTTGCATATTGCCTGGTGTTTATGTTTGCAGGAAAAATAAGTGTGTGTGTGTGTGTGTGCGCGTGTGTGTGTGTGTACAAGGAGGGTTGCGAGCTAATGTTTGCATACAATAATCGGCGTATGACCCATTCATTCAGCTATACTGCCTATTGCACTAACTGTAATTCGCTTTGCATACAAGCGCCTGCTAAAAACGTTGCCACTGTAAATGTAACGGCGTGGACCACTTCTGCCGATAAGTGGGGCGCTTGGTGTGCAGGTGTATATACGCGACCTTAGGGAGGAGCTTCAGTTACACACACACACACGCGTGAGAGAGAGAGAGAGAAACAGCAGGTGTGTGTGTGGGGGGGGGGGGGTCCCTAGGGCTTGGTGATAAGTGGCCTATATAGCGCTAGAGATTACAGCTGTCAACGGCTTGAATGATACGTGATCGCCTCCTATGTGCAGAGACTGGCAGCACGCCACGCCCCTGTGCGTGAATGCGTGTGCACGTGTGTGTGCATGTGTGTGTTTGCATGTGCGTTCATGCGTGTGCGTGCGTGTATGTGTGAACGATAGTGACCTGCAACCTCCCTCCACAGGTATACCGTTTGAGACACATGCGCACTCATGCACGTACATACACACACACACAGCACCGTTATAAAGACACGACCACGGTGTCCATCACACGGAAGTAAAGTAATAGGACAGAAAAGGGTCACAGCAGAATCATCCTATTCAGATGAGGAGATTTGCGTTGCGTTCAGGATGTTGGAACGTTTGCTACAAGTTCAATCAACGTGAACGGCAGTGGACTGAACAGCAGGTCACAGGGAGGAGCTGGGATGTCCATATACAGTACGCTGTGGGTTGGACAATGCTCACACAGCTAACAACATGCAACAAAGCCATTGTTTGTGTTTTGTTTAACTGTTTTGTGTTTCAGCAGTGCAGATGGTACTGGTAGAACCAGCGTGGATCTACAACCACTTCTGTCTGTGAATAGCGCACTGACCCAATTAAAGGATATGTCCATAATGGCTGTGTCAACATCGATTTAAGAATTTGATGCATTTTATATCAGAATGAGACGGCATACATTTAAGATGTTAAGATGTAATAATGGCGACATTTGGTAATGAGGCTTAATAGTGATGATGACTTATTCACAAATACTTTATACAAAACACCCTGGAAAATATGCGACAACGTGCCACTGAGCAACACTCGCCACGCCCATTAAACGGAGCAAACGGCTTTGAACGTTGTTTGGAACGTAGTTTTGAAGGAAAATGTTCAGTAAAAATGTTAATTGAACATTCAGAACGTTCAGACCACTGAACGCACCCATACTGTATTATATAACAAATGTGTTGTTTTATGAATTAATACATGTATTTATTTATTTATTTATATATAGGTGTCTTATGATCTACTAACTACGTGTTCCTGCAGATGTGTTCAGAGATGTGTTTTTTTAATATATATAAAGAAAGAAAGTGCCAAAGTCTATTTAATTTGGATATAATCCAGTGAATAATCTCTCTCCCCCACAACAGGGAAATGAGCTGGCAACACAAGGGTGGACATGGATCTCATTTTAACACATTTGCAAGAAGGGCTCTAGTTGCCTAACGACTGTGGGAAAATGGCTGGATTTGGGCAAGCAGGGGCATGCCCAGAGCCATGATAACACAATGAGCAAGTGCAAACATGATGTGCGCGCAGTTTATACTGCCATTAGTAATCAGCATCAAATATGAGAAGATTTCAATAACTGACGTAATCTTCAAGAAACAAAGTCACCGAAACATTTAAATTGTAAACTTAATATTAATTATTAATATGAATAATTAAACAAAACCAGGGCATTCATCCAATCCAACCTGATGTGGGATAACAGTGTTTTCCTGGCATGGCTCGGGTTGCCTGGTGATTGACAAGATTATGCCGATAAGCAGGTGAGGCGATGCTTCTTGGTCAGACGATTAACTTTGTTAGAAGTTGCCCAGGCAGCACATCCCCCTTAAGTGCTTCTGGCATAATCAAATATGAGCCCTGCTGGGGCCACGGCCTGGAGATATCACTGCACTCAAGGCTGCTATGAGGCTGTGGACTAGAACAACACAGAGAGAGAGTGTGTGTGTGTGTGTGGGGGGGGGGGGGGGGTTGTCCTGCCAGAACTCCTTCTCTTAATAAAATCCGTCTTCATTTTATAAAACTCATCTTATCACTTCCCCTCACCTCCCTGCTAACCCCCCCTAATCAGCACACACACGCACATGCACGCACACACACACACATATCCATGCACAAACGGTGACACAAGTTAAAGGGGTTAAATTTGCCTGCCAGTAAAATTTGATGAGGGTACGAGAGGAAGGCGATATTTGCATACTTTGCTGCTGCTGTGTGTGTGTGCGTGTGTGTGTGCGTGCATGCCCGTTCGTGAGAGAGAAAGAGAGAAAGAGATAAAGAGATAAAGAGAGAGCAGGACAAAACAAGCAACTAGACTCTAGCAACGATCTTAAACACTAAGTTATGAACTCAACTAAACTTGACTAAGGAGATAACAAGTGTGTGTGCGTGCGTGCGTGCGTGCGTGCGTGCGTGTGTGTGTGTATATAGAGTATATATACAGTATATAGTACATGGATAGATACACACGCACGCACACACACATACATGTATACACATAAGCAGATCAGCATGGTTGCATGACTCATTTTGCTGATGGTAAGTGTCAATACTCCCTGCCTCCCTTTGCTCCGCCCGGCTATCACCATGACAACCCTATGACTCCCCGCCCCTCCCCCCTCTCCCCTCTGCCTCGCTCCTCGCTGTCTGCCACCACTTTCTTCTCTCTGCCTTCATCTCTCTCTCTCTCTCTCTCTCTCTCTCTCTCTCTCTCTCTCTCTCTCTCTCTCTCTCTCTCTCTCTCTAATGTCTATATTATATATATA
>JAODLL010058181.1:5700-18308 GCA_026546735.1 Forbesichthys agassizii | reverse complement strand
AATAGAACTCTATGGGAGAAGTACCAGAGACATTATATAGAGGAGACAGACCGCTTAGAGAGTCCTCAATAGAACTCAATGGGAGAAGCACCAGAGACATTATATATAGGAGACAGACCGCTTAGAGAGTCCTCCATAAACCTCAATGGGAGAAGTACCAGAGACATAATATAGAGGAGACAGACCGCTCCTTAATAGGACTCTATGGGAGAAAGTCTATTGACTGATTTTAACTTATTATTAAATAAGTTATTAAAGCTACAGCCACTGGTGTGGTTGCACAGGCTCACTGCCCATGGTTTTGTTGGCTATACGTAACAGCCCAGAGGCGTTACGAAAAGGCTGCAGAGCGGCTTAACTTGCCTATCAGGACATTGACCTTATAAAGATGGCTGCCGAGCAGCTGACCTACCTTAAGGACCTTTGTTTAATCACTCTCCAGGGCAACTGCCTTGTTCCTATTGGAAGGAAGCATGTGAGCTCCCGCTCAGTGCGATTGTCTCAGAGTCCCTTCAATAATGACTGGTAATGAATAATAATATGATAAAGTAAAGCT
Organism: Forbesichthys agassizii; assembly: GCA_026546735.1. Classification (NCBI taxonomy): domain Eukaryota; kingdom Metazoa; phylum Chordata; class Actinopteri; order Percopsiformes; family Amblyopsidae; genus Forbesichthys; species Forbesichthys agassizii. Next base: position 17,752 of record JAODLL010058181.1, on the reverse strand, counting down.
TTGTAGTTACTCACAGCTGATAGATAGTGTTTTATTCAGGGACAAGCTGGTTGCCTGTGTAAGCGGCTTATGGAATTTATGTACAGTAGGTGTGGCTCTGGTAAAAGTTTGCCTCTTTGATGTTCAGAGTGCCAGATATGGATTGGCTATTTACATTTTGCAAGGATACATCTACAATTAGGTCAGAGGGTTTGTTTTTATAAACGAAGAGGGACTTAAACGGAGTATAATTAACAAGTATTACAAGGAAACGGTAAGGGTCAGACATCTTGCTCAAGAATACATCCAGGTTGAAGGCCAACTCCGGGACTCGAACGCGGAACCTTCTGGCTGGGAGGCCAACACCCAGACTCTAAACTAGGGGGAAAAAATTATATACACTGAGAGAAAATAGTAATTGAAAATGACACAAAAAAGTTTGTTGTTAACCCAAAACTTCTCGCTCTCCCATCCCCTAGGAGGAGAATCGTATTGGGGGAAACCGTTCAGAGATGAGTTTCGCCCCAACTTGTCCCACACAGGCCGGGGGGTGCTCAGCATGGCCAACTCTGGCCCCAACACCAACAAGTCTCAGTTGTGAGTTTCCTCTCTGTGCCTCCTAACCCAGTGGTCCATAACCGTGTTGTTCCCAGCCGTGGTCCTGGAGGACCCCACTGCTCCAGAACACTAATTGTATGAGTGGTCGTGGCAGATTGATAACAGCCCATTCATTTGAATCAGGTGTGTTGGCATCTAAAGGCCCAGCGCACTCTGGCAGGCGTGGCGGCATGTCGTGTCACATGACACCCCTAGCACCAATAGGAAGTTCGGTCGCACCAACAGAATATCACACACAGTGCGGGTCACGAGCAACCTGACAACCCAGATGGATTGTTGTCACAAGTCCATCTGGGGAGCCGTACATTGAAACTGTTGATGAATGGCAGGCTTTCCAGACTGATTCTCACGGCGAAATTAAACTGAAGCTCTCGAGACCATGTGCGGTTATTGTGGTTGTGTATTACGTATTACTAACTTGGTAATTTAATTAGCTGAGCGGTTAAGATTGTTTTGAGAGCAGATCAACAACACAGTGGGTAGCTAGGCTACCATGAACATTTTCTTTGATACAGCGTTAACGAGAAACCGAGCAGTCAAGCTTCAAGAAGAAGCTGCTATGGGAGCCGGGACATACAAAACTGCATTCTCTCTGGTGTTTTCAGGAGCGTCGACACTGGTGAATAGGACAGTGGTGTATTGTGTTGCTGAGCGGTGTGTTGACGCTGCTGTGGGGGTTGTAAATAGAAAACAAAGGCGACTGTCTTGACGCGTGTCGATGTGCGTTGGGCTTCAAACATGCCTCCATGCCAGGGGGCCTCCGGGAACAGGGTTGAGACCCACTGACCTAACCCGACACAAGCCTAGAGACAGCCATACAGACCTCACTACAGCTGTTTTAGTACAAGTACCTAGGTATGCACAATCGTATCGGCAAATACAATCTTCAAGTTAATTGTTAACCGAATATTTTATGTTTTTATTTTTATTTTTTTTACATATTTTAAGAGTCAATGTCTACATTTGTGACATTAAACATAAATGGAATAAAATGAAATGTTAAACAGAAAGTAGGCCATTAAAATTTTCTTAATAAATTATTTCTAGCAAAGTTATCTTCAGTGAAAGGGGGCAGGGGGGAGAGGTGTTTATATATTGGCATCGGCATTGGCATTGTCTCTAGCTGTATGAAACACCATGTTTGGCATGTAGTAATAATAATATAATAATAAACTTTATTTGAATAGCACCTTTCATACACAATGTGCAACTCAACGTGCTTTACAGTTAAAAACATTTGAACAAAGGATGAAGGGAAGAAATGCAATTAAACAAAAAGAAATAAGAAACAATGAAAAACTAGGTAGAAGCCATAAAAAAAATTAAAAACACAATAAAATAAAAAACATTGTTGTATTGGAGTTTGGTGGGACTCTAACCCACCGGGACTCCATGTAGTCTAATGACCTGGCCTTCTGTTGTATCGTTACAGCTTCATTACATTCCGCTCATGCACGTACCTGGACAGGAAGCACACAATCTTTGGCAGGTAAATTGTGTTTTTTGTTGTCTTCTTGCAGAAAATACATGTGTATATAGAAAACATATCCATTGAGAAATGTCCTCTAATAATGTAGCTATATCGCATCACCTACATCAACTGCTGTAGGACCATTGTTTTTTGTTGTTTTTAAGTCTCCCTCGTCACAACTGAACCAACCGGCGCTATATGGAGACACACTAGGTTTACCGGCCTGTAACACAGTGATTTCCAAGCTCTTCAGACTGATTCTAAAGGCAAAGTGGAACTAGTCTCGCGAGGCTAGGTGTGTGGAGCAGTTCCCTCCTGCTGTGGAGCCTGCTGGTTTGGCTACAATCCAGCCCCCCCTCCCCCCGCTGTCTTTAACAGCCTCCAATTACAGTGAAGAGCCTCAGAGGGGGCTGTTTTTGTTTAGAGCTGGACAACCCCACACCGCATGGGTTTTCCTGACGTTACAGAGCGTGCCTTTTGAGCGAATGAATGCATGTAACGCCTGTGCGTTGATAATGGTAATCTCCAAGCGGGGGAGTAGACTGCACGAGCAGTTTAAGTGTCGCAAGCCTCGCTGTCTCTTTGTTTATACCGCTGGCAGCTGTGGGCTCGCGAAAGCTTTCAACAGCCTCTGCAGGCCGAGGTCCGCTAGACGCGCACTTGCTCTACGCTGAGGTTCTGTTGCTAACACCTCGGGCAAACGCTCGTTCGTGCATGCCTGACCCGAGTCAAACTGTTTCCTGAGTTTCCTAATAATCCTAATCTTGTTTTACCCCATGCACCAAGCTTTATCTGGTCTGCCCAGGGAGCAAGTTGTGATTGGGAAGCCTTGTGTGGTATTCCTCTAAACTGTCAGTTACGCAACCTTCACGTTGCTCTCTTCTCTTGTAACCATTTTAAGCTTTCGGTTTTCATATTACATACACAAGGGCTGTTTCTCAATATGCGTTCTTTTCTGTTCTTGCGGACTCGTGAAACGTCATCATTCACAGCAAAGTTCGCATCTAGCCAAGAACGGATAAAATACAAAGTGTTCTCGATTTAACGGTTTTTACCAAGGATGTATCCAGTTGTGACTTGTGTGTGAACTTGTCCGTGGAATATCCCAGAATGCATTTTGAATCAACAAGCGGCAATGGCAGTCGAGAAAACACACAACAATACTAGCTATACTTTTCGACATACTACTGTTATTGTGTCACGAAATTGTTGTTAGTTTGGAGGTTTGTTGTATGTTTAGTTTATGGCCCTTGGGCCAGACCGTAACACTTTTATAATGAGTAGCCTGAAGTGAAATGTATACTAAATTTGTGTGTATATGCATATATACATTAGTATGTGTTTTTACATGCTCATTCTTTTTGCCCTAAGAACTAAACAAATGGCTTGTGTTGATTTGCTCCCATTTTATTTTGAAATGTCAACTTAAAGGTGGAGTCAGCGAATCTAAACTAATTCAATTCAGTGAACGTCTCTTCGCGGTCCGCTAGCTGTCTGTTCTGTGTGCGCACTGAAAATATGATCAGTTGCTTCTACACAGCACACATAAAAGGTCTGCTCCTCTATTAAGATTCTCAGAAAGACAAACCAACCAATTGGATTGATTTTTGATTGAGCAAAATAGATAACTCTTTTGTCTTTTATTGGAGAAATATGTCTTTGCAGTTTATAAAAACCTTAACGACATAAATACAGCTTCACCAGTCAGTACACAATTGCTTAGCAGTAGAACCAGGTCCATCTATAGTAACATGCTGCGTGAATGAGTGCCTGTGTGTGTGAGTCGCCATTTTTGTTTTGTCTTTCAGGGTGGTGGGTGGGTTCGAGACCCTCACAGCCATGGAGAATGTGGAGAGCGATGTCAAAACCGACAAGCCCAAGGTATGGAGCCCCTCCCTTCCGCTCCTGGGATGTAAGCGAAACCCAGAGAAATGGTTCTTAAAACTTTTGTTCACATAAACGTGACAGACATACACGTAATGTAACGTAACGTTACTGGCTGTCTTCTCCAGTCGGAGGTCAAGATCCTGAACACAACTGTTTTTGTGGACCCTTATGAAGAGGCCGATGCCCAGGTTGGTGTGTGTGTGTATGTGTGCGCTATTACATACTTTGTGATTGATCCAATTAATTTAAATTAATCGCAGAAATAAATGTTTGTCTTTAGCTCTATTTTCAAGGCAATGACAGTGCAGTATTGAACTGACATCTTGACCCTATAGCTCAATAACTCTATTACAGCATACAAATTGTGATTTCTTTTTTATTATTTTTTTCTACATTTAAGGTGTTTTATAATGTAAGGGGAATTTAGTGTCAAATGATGGGTGAGGGTGGAGACCATAGGGCAGGGGGGTGGAGACCATAGGGGGGTGGAGACCATAGGGCGGGGGAAACAAAACCAAGCCAATGCTGATTTTGAATTACATTGTGTTTTTTTATTTTTTTATTTAAAATGTATGTTGAAATGTAATGTCGAAATGAACGTGTTATTTTGACAGCCCTAGTTATAATTATAATACACCCAATGTGTGTATGGTGCTGCAAACATCTTAGGTTGGTAAGCAAAAGAATCTAAATAACGTAAGAATGGTTAAAAGTATATCAAATCAACATAGATTAGATTTTTTTCCCCCCTTTTTTTATTATTTTTTCTTCTTCACTCACTTTGCATTTTGTTATTTGCTAAAAATAAACCATATTAACATGTCTATTCTTGACACATTCGTACTTGACAGCATTTTGTTCACAGCGGTCTAAGACATTTGTGCAGTGCTGTATATGTCTATAAAATAAGAATTCCTTATTTTCCGTGTGTGTGTGCGCGCGCGTGCACGTCAGATCGCAGCAGAGCGGCAGCAGGAGCTGGACAAGGAGGAGGAGGAGAGACGACAGACCAACGCAGCCCTGAGGAAGAGCAAGGAAGACGAAGCCCCAAAGACCTTCAAGCAGGGCGTGGGGAAATACATCAACCCCACCACCGCGTAAGCACACACACACACTGTTAGGGAGGTCCTCTAATCAATTTAATACGAAGCACTTTATTTAGGCCATTGGCAATTTTATTCGATGATATATTGACTAATAGCCATAATGGCAATATTCTGCAACTACTCTAATAAAATGTTTTTTGCTTTTAATTGCTCATAATTGCCTGTCCAACTATTGACAAAAGTCTCTTTGAATAAGAGTAGCTGCCAGATGCTGTAAATGTTAGCACAGGGGTTCTCGAACTGTTCAGCCCACTAACACCAACATACCAGAGCCAGAGCCTCACAACTTCCACCACCCCCCCCCCACTATCCCAAGATGTGAATATATTATTTATAGTCATTTAATATACTGTAGGTTAGTAACAGAACTGGATGCGACAGCAAGTGAGCGTCTGGCTTTCGCGTTGCATCGGACACTTACTGTAAACACACCACGTAGCCTGCCTGTCAGCTGTAGAGATCATAACTACCTTCTCCATATTCACAACAACCACCATCTCCACTTTGTGAAATAAGCTAACTAGCTTGCAAGCTCTTCTGAGCAGGCTGATAGAGAACGATCTTCTTCCAGCCAGCTGCCACGTTAAGGTAACTGAATGAGCAATCCCTTGTCCATTTCAACCATTAAATATAGCCAAGTTCTATGGTTTAACTCGAGCAACAGGAGGAAAATGGAAACATGGCGTCTGACAAAAGTTCACTCAAAACAGCACACAGCAATGTGCAGCGCAGCTTCGCGTCACTCGCGTCCAGTTAAGACATTCCAACATAAAAGAAAGCAATCAAACTGCTTTTGTCGCTGACGCTCAGTCGCGTCGCATCCAGTTAGGACACGTCAGCATAATTGCATAATTGCATGAAGCACAACTGTTGCAACAATTCTAGCTAAAATATGCAAGTTATAATAGTTTATAAATAGAATTTAATTTCTGCAAATCATCTCATGGCCGCCGCTAGTTTAAAAATGTGACGGTACTAGACATAACCCTGTGCTACGACAGTTGTACGCAGAAGAGCACCTCACAACGCGCATGGGTGGGCTACGGCCGAGGTGCGTTCAAATACGCTTTTGTGTTAAATAGACGCTTGTGTGTGTTCACAAAAGTTAATTGGCGGGAAATCTGAACATAATTGCTAACGTTCACCGCCCTTTGCCAATTTGAAGGCACCGGAGCCAGAGTGTGTTGCACACAAAATGTGATCTTGTGATATTTATCATGAAATGTGCAATATCAATATTACTTTTAATATACACATAAGTAAAAACTCAAAAGGTTTGGGAAAATGCATCAAATTAGATTCATAACATATCAAAACATGTTTTTTTATATTGGACTGGTACAACAACAGTAAATCCAAGCTACCTAGGCTAGCTAGCTAGGCATTCTTATTGGCCACTAATGTGTCCTCTTCGCTCACCATTGTGTTGTTGTCTTCCTCAGCTACACATCTTACTTATTTTGCAATGTTTTGCGATAACAATATATTCAGTCATTACATTGTGCACCTTGGTGCGTTAGCGCTAACGCCAGTTTAATCTGTAGGAAAAGGTCTGCCCCTGCGGAGGAGGCTGGGACTTCCACCAGCACCGCCACTGCCAAGAAGTCCAAGGGCAAGACTGCTTTGGCAGACTTCAGTTCCTGGTAATGCTGAGACGCGACCAAATGCAAACACTGCGTTTGTGTTTTTATATATATTTATATATAAATATAGATATACAGGCTTACAGAATTTTTTTTTATTTCACTCATATTTTATTTTGTTTAACCTGTCTCAATTGTATTTGCAGATTGTGATATAATACTGGTCTTTTTTTCTGGAATAAATAAGTGTCTCTTTTTATCAAAACAAAGTCTTTTTTTTTAAATGTATTTATCAAAACTATATTTTCAGTTTCAGGCATCTTTGACATGTTTGATTCAATTATTACCTTTTGAGGTTAAAACCAGTCTCAGATTGCTGTGTTATGTTCCCATAAATCTTTTGAATGTGTCTGCTCTAGAATGCTGTTACCGTAAGTGCGAGCTCTAAGATCACTGTCATTCACTGTAGGGATGTACTGGAGCTTTAGTGCAATTCTTGGCAACACGGTACACAGTAAACCTTTGATGCTGTTATACTCGAAGCTCATCATTTAGCTGTGCTACTGGCAGCTAGTTCCCAGCTTTACGGTTTTACCTGCATAAAAACACCCTTGGGTGTCATTGGTGTGTGTTCTCTAAGGGCTCTCTTTAGGCAGAAAACCAAGCAGAGCAGTCTCCGGCTACATGGTTATGCTTTTATATTGTCGACCCACAGTATACAGGCCTGGTGTGTTTTCCTAATAGTGTCATGGTGTGGGTTATATTCAGGTCTGGAAGACTAGATCCATCAATCCATTTATCTTGATTGCTTCTCCATTAGTGTCATGGTGGCAACACGGTCATCAGAGCAGCCCAAGTATCCCTGTCTAACATTAACCAGCTCCTCCGGAAGAGGAGAGTTTAAAAAGTAGAGTTTACAAAATATTAGGAACTGAGGTATGTGTGTGGTCCTTTTGGAGATTTATGGATGGGGTATTCCAGACATTGGGGCTTCATTTTAAAACTCCTAGAAACCCTACAACAGCTAATTTGTCTGTTCAGTGTTTACATTGGCAAGGGCTGTGATGTTCATTTTGCTGTCATCAGCAAACCCCATATTCTCAAAAAGAACCCCTCATGCTGGTGTCAGTTGACCCGCCTATAAATGTGCAGCAAAACTGATACCGGCAAGTTCAGGAGATGTTTATCAGCACGCTGTGGTGTTAAAGGGCGAGGCGTCTTAAGTTCAAAGATCAACAATCTTTCTGTTGGATAGCTAACTCCATACAGAAATACCCCCAAACTGCCATGGGAAGGATATTTGCCCAAGACCACCTTGTTGTAAGGACTCTTAACCAATCACAAAGATGTCTGTTGTCCTGGGCGATGTGTGTGGGGTCCTGGCGCTCTAATCTCAAACACCTGTCTGTCTTTAGATCAATCAGACTCTGTTTATGGGAGAGGAACCCCATCTACACGACACAGCGCTAACAGAAAGCCAGGGTCTTTTCTGTTTTTGCAGTGTGTGCACCCTCACGTATTCCAGATGTTTCTTCTACAAGAAACCATGAAGGAGATGGCTAGATGTTCTCCTGTACAGTGTGGTTGGCTACAGTCCTGTTTACGCTCTACCGGTGGTGTCTTGTGAGTCCAGAGGGCCATCATGCCACCCACTTGACCGCTCTCTCTGGGAATAGTCAAGAAGTTCCAGTCTTGCCAGTGGATATGAGGTATCCATTGCCCATTACTGTAACACTCCATGGCAATCCATGGCTTTCATCGGCTATTTAGAGTATTACTAAAAGCAACGGACTATCAAAACTGACTCCTAAAGCACAGTGGCAATCCTGTACCTTAGAAGTGAAAAGGCTTCTTTTGCATTTTAATCCTGAAACAGTTACGATGCTACAGACTCAAGACAGAAAAGGAGGAGAGATTGTGTGAGTCACACAATGAGTCACACAAACGCACTCACATAGAACATGTTCCGCATTACCCATCCCAGCAGTGTTTTGTCCCATTCTTCAGTATGATTCGGTATTATCCCAACTGAAATTGCATTTATACGTTTGTACTTGCATAGGTAGCCATAAAATAAGTACATCCATTTGTAACAGTGTATTATTATTATTTAATAGTACTAGTAATCATTTGGTGTAAACAGAACAGTGTCTAACTAAAGAACAGTTGTATTTATTTGAACAGCTGTATTATTAACTATTAATCCTGTCAGAACATAAGCATAATGACGCAAAACAAAAACAGTCTATAAAAGAAACAGCCCATAACATCCATGATGTTATTTTATAAGAGTAGAGTAAACCTTTAATGTCCCGGAAGGTACATTATCTTACAGACGGTAGTCAAACATAAAACAAACATAAAATCTCACACAGCAATCAGTCATACCAAATACAGTTATGATCAGTGTGGCTCTTACAACTGGTTTAAAAAATCGATGGCAGCTGGAACAAGACAGTGAATCTGTTTGTGACCATTCTAGGGAGGCCATTACTCTGACCTGATGGCAGCAGTTTAAACTCTCAGTAGGATGACAAGAGTCCAAAACAATAGTCTGGGCCTTATATGGGTTATTATAGCTATGCTTGTAGCAGAATGCATCAAAGTCATCTCCATGAACAACAGTAAATGTACATTATTTAGGAGCAGCAGACTCACACAGGTCTATTATGCATTTTATAATCATTTTACAACTTGTGACCCCCACCCCACCCTGCCTGCCTTGCTTGGTGTTTGGCGACCCCCATTTGGGAGCCCACTGCTCCATCGCACCGCAGAGAGGCAGGACGGTATTTCACAGCATGGTGTGTTGGTGGACACCTACAATGAGCCATTGTTTGAGCTTCTGAGCAGAAAGAAACGTGAAGTTAACCACATAATATGGTTGTTGTGGGATGGAACTGAAGCCTTATGGGCGGTGAAAAGGTTCTCTAGCCCAGTAACGCACACCTCGCTGAAATGTATGGCACTGGTGTACATTTAACTTTATTCCACTTTTGATTGCAGAAATTGCAAAAACACCACGCTTGTGTGTTGCTAAGCAACTCAGGCCGGTGCTGGTTTTGGGTATGAGATGTGGGCAATTTTGTGGCATATAAAGGGAAATGCATGGCATTGAATCAACTAGAATACTGTAATAATATACTGTGTGTGTTTGCACGTACAGTACATACATAGGCCTACATACATACTATATATATATACTGTATGTACACACACATACATACAATATACTTTATACACACGTGTTACAGTTCTCAGACTTTGTTAATAATGGGATTAATAGAGATTATAGAGAGTTATTAACAATGTATTTTCCCAGCCATTTTCAACATGGCTCAGAAGGTAACATTCTTGTCTCTGCCTCAGCTGTGACTGACAGAGAAGGTCAAATAAAGTTTTGATGCAAGTTTAGACTAAACCCCCCCGGGTCACGTGACCGCCCTACACTAAACCCCCCGGGTCACGTGACCGCCCAGCCCGTTAACAGCAGCACAGGAGCAGTATACTGCTCCGCTGCTGGATGGATATAAGGCAGGCATTTACATGCGGTTACGTGCGGTTTGTCAGTGAGCCACTAGTGCTGCGCAGTATCGTACGAAGTAGGTGAGCAGATAATAATAATAGCATTACAGTCACAAACTATTAACTGTTGAAGCTATCCTAATAATGATACGGGGGTTACTCATGTATTCCCCTTCTTGAGTTTATTTTTTTCTTTTTGCAATGTTGAGCGTTTGGACTTTGAAGGCGCCTTCAAATAATATGTATATTTGATCAAAATGTATATTATACAACATTGTCAGACCACACCCAAAATATCCTCTCTCTCTCTCTCTCTCTCTCTCTCTCTCTCTCTCTCACACACACACACACACACAGTGTCAAACCCAGACTATTGCCAAATAGCCTCCCCTATCTTTAGTGATATAACAGTTTTAAACATTAGGCGTTAGGTGTGCGCTTCACAGATTCCAACCTCTGTTTTGGCTCCTTCTCTGGCCATGACATCACTTCTTCCTTACCCCATTGGAGGAAGCACCTGTCCACCCAAGGGGTTCAGCCAATGGCTGGCTGAGGTTGGAAGGAAGGGGTGGGGTGGGTGGGGGTTTCGGTTTGGTCAGCAACAGCGGCACTCAGAGGCTGTGCCGTCGCCATGGAGACAGTGGATGCTTCGGCCGCCAAGTGTTTGGAGCCTGAATGGGCGTGACGTCATGTGAGGAGAGAAAAACAACATCCTGTCGAGCCGTCAAGCAAGTGCACGTTCCTGCATCAACCTTGATACCTCAGATGCTGACCTCTCTATTCTATCTACATTTAAAAACACACGCATTAATATTTGTGCGTTTGTGTGTGTGTGTGTGTGTGTATATATAACTCCAAAAAAATATAGATCAGTTCTTACTTAATCTAACAGATGTTAAGTCTGTTAGCAATTACTTAATGAGGAATTAACTGTTAACGGAGCTGAAGGTTTATATGTAGAGCTAAACTTTTAGTGTAGATAGTCAGGAATGCCACAGTCAGACTTTTCAGCCATCAGCAAGTCCAATGCCCTGTGAGACCATATGCTTTGCTTGGTATCTCCTGCTAACCTGACGCGCCATATGGTCTGAAAAGCAGTCAATTGAAACGGTTTGGAAACGGTTTGGAAAAGGGTTAGTGCAAAATACTTGGCAGGTGATTGGGTGAACCATCTGTCCATCACACCTAAACCATCCAAGACTAGAATAGAAGACGGAATAGAATTATTATCCATTTCTGGAAATGTGTCTATGGCTTTACAAGATTCCACATAATATACGTTACAATCATATCAAGACACACACTCACTACACACATATTGTAAACACAACACATACTATACGTTACAAACATCAAGAATGTTTTGTTGTGTTTACAATACATGTGTAGGGAGTGTGTTCCTTGATATGTGTGCAACGTATCACAAGACTAAGGTCCTCCCTCTATACGAGTCGATATAGTGTTCTGACCAATCAGTGCCTCTTCTTTTTTGGCTAGCTCGCGTCTGGTTGCAAAGACTAAAGCATTATCAATGGAGCATGTCCAGACCCTATTTACCAAATGCATTGTGGGTCTGGTTACACCAGGCTAGTCGTAGTGCTCCCAGGATGCAGAGTTTCCTCCCTACCTTGTGGTTTATGCTTTACAGACCCCACTTTGCACAAGAGCAGATGTACGTGGATATAGGGGAAAGAAGTAGAGAATATGTTCAGCTGCGAGAGCCACAGGAGAAGGGGTAGAGATGAGCGCTAGCCATTTTGGTGGGGCATGTGCACTCTGAGATATAACACTGGCTACATGGATACCATAGGGGCTCTATGCTCTAGCATCAACCCTCTATCATCACAGGCTACATGGATGCTATAGGGGCTCTATGCTCTAGC